>CAXAMN010002792.1:0-57847 GCA_963970005.1 Durusdinium trenchii | reverse complement strand
AATTTAGCTTGAAAACCACAGCTTTGAAGCCTCATGCGCGCCATACCCGGGAACAGAACTGTAGCTACTTGTAGCTACCCTGGGTCCGTATAAATACTATGTTGCTATACCTCTTACACACCTATACAAGTTCAAAGCACGAATGAGACTTCAAAGCTGTGGATTGCTGTGCGTGTGTAGAGGTTCTCAAGCGGTTGACGGAAAGGCAACTTGAAGTACTATACCTGGTAGCTGCACTATGGCTACCCTAGGTCTCTATACCTTGCAAGGTGCCAACTACACCTTTCCATTCAGATGATGCAAATGATGCATTTTGCATTTCTTGCATCACCACCCCTCAAAAATCACCTCCAACACAACCTCAAAAAACCTTCCCTCGAAGCACCCTCCTCCCCCAGCATGTGCCGAGTTGACGTATACCTTTCTCGGGCCACCCCCCCAGACCCCCTAACTACTCACTTCGTTCGCCAAACACAACTCCGCTAGCGCCTTCTACGAAGGCTGGCTTTCGTAATCTGTGGTTGAGTAGTTTAACGCAAGTTTACTGTACGCCTGAATCAGGATTCGATTTCTCAATACTTTACCCAGACACTCCATGGGACTGCCATATATATGCCGATCAGTTGGGGTGGTTTGAGGGGTCAATTGATCGGCAGTCCTATGGCAGTCCCAAACAGGTCGTGTCTGGGTTATTGGGCAGGTCGGTGTGTCTGAAAGTGAGAGTGCCATTTCCCACGGTACTTGGGCTTTTCCTCGAGAATTCCTTTCGACCAGTTGGGATTGCCGCGAGGGCTCCACGTTCAGCGGCCATGCTCTTGGCTATGGCTTTCCGTTCCGAATACACTGGGGCGATGGACCTCCCATGGGCCCTGATGGCATGGACCAAACTGGAAGACGATTTTCCTCTAGAAACCAGTATGCCGTGGTTTTCAGGGTCTTAGTTTTCCGTTCGGAATATCTGGTAGCTTTTGGTTCCGAAGTGAGTGGTTCCGTCCAGCCTCGATGTAAACCTGCTCATGCTCTTGAGTAGGGAAAGGAACCCCCCTAAGAATCACACTCCCAAGTTCCTCATCGGCCGGGCGGTTCCGTGGAGAAGGACACGGCTCCGAGGACTCGGATGACCATGTTCCTCATACCCAAAATGGCCGGTGGGGTGTTTACTCCGACTCCATACCATTCTTTCAGGTCGTGGTACCAGTCGGCGAATCACTTCGACTGCGACGATCCGGCGCTGTGCCGTGTCGGTCTGCCTGCTAAGCCATGCCTCATTGCATCCAACAGTCCTTGCCATTGATCATCCTTCCTCGGAGCATGAGGCGCTTTGGAGAAAGGACACCGAGAGGGGCGAAAGGCGGCGAGCGAGTGGCGAACGGCGAACGACTGGAGACATTGGTGATGACCGAGGCTGCAGAAAGTAAACCTGCATCGAGTAGACCTTGGTCAGCCCTTCAAGCGCACGATGATAGACCAGTTCGAATGCCACCAAGCCTTGAATTCCACCATTGGCTCGGTGTGACCGAGGTACGGAGAAGCCCGGTCCCTAGCCGTGGAGAAGCTACTCTCCTGAGTAGCAGAACGTGGAAGTGGAAGAAAACCACCTGTTTGTAGAGAAAAACATGTTGTGTTTCGTGTGTTCCAGGGGAGTAACGTTCCATTACCATTGATTATTTCAGGGTTCGTGTCGTATTTGTTGAAACGTCTTGGAAGCAACTCTATTATGTCATGTCTATAGTTGAGGGTCGCAGAACTGTTGATGGTAGAAATCTTGAACACCTGGCATCTTGAACCATTTCTACACTCCCGGGAATAATAGGGTTACTTCATGTTACTTCCATGTCTAATTCAGGGAGTGTATTCTATTTCTTCCACAACTGCTATATAGGGCCTTCAAGAAGGCTCTCTGCCTATCTCCCAACCAGCCCGCCGCCCCTCCGCAGCAGGCTGGCGCCAACCCGCGCCCAGCGTCATGAGCTTCTCCGCGATGGCTCCACGCGGTCCACTGGGCGCTTGGTCGCTCCACTTCCCCGTCAAAGCGCCTCAGCCGCCACGGACGAGGACGGTCGTCGTTGCCGCCGACTCCGGTCGGCGAAGCGGGGCGGGTTTTGATGAGGAGAGGAAGCCGGGATTTGGGTTTTGATTTTACTTCAATGAGAGTATTCCGCAGGTTAGGGGCTTCACCCCAGTTTGGGATTCCGCAATCACCTGATTCCCCAGGTTTGGGCTTCGCAGGTGCGACACGACAGGCGTACAGGCCGGGCCCAAAAAACCGCAGCCCCAGGAAACAGGGGATGAGCGGAGCGAAACAGGCGTGGAGCGTTGCACAGCAGGTGCAGTTCGCGAGATTTCGGGGGTACTTCGTGGTACAGGTGCCTCCAGGGCTCCAGAACAGGTACTTCATGGTACTTGTCTGACTTCATGGTACTTCACTACAAAAGAGCCACGTTCAGAGCCACTGAGTCACTTGCTTTCCTCCTTCCCGACCCCGGCTCGCCGGTGTTGACCAAATCGCCCCTCCGATCCCAAAGGGGATGATGGTCCATATGATCCATGTCGTGGCTCGGGTGTTCACGACTGACGAGTACCACGAAGTGGCACCTGTTTTACCTAAGTCGCCAAAGTCAGGGTATATGAGAGTAGTGATAGGTACACTAGCGTGAAACAACAATCCATATATGTTCTGAAACAAATGTGGCGAACCATGAATCAATAGCGATTCAACCAAAGGTCCATGTACATGTTCCAGTCCTTTCCCAGACACGACCCGTCTGGGACTATAGGACTGCCGATCAGTTGGGGTGGTTGACTGGGGGTCTGGCTTGATCGGCAGTCCTATGGCAGTCCCATGGCTCGTGTCTGGACTTGATCTTTCTTGGGGGTACATCATTGGGGTGACGTCCTTGTGTCCATGCCTTCTTCAACCCCATGCCGTCTTCAGCCCCCTTCGTCGTGGGTTCTTCTTCGTACGAAAGGCGCCCAGTGCAAGAGGGCTGTAAGCCAAGATCTTCACACCCAGCTCGTCACACGTGGCCTTCATTCCGTTCCTGTGAACACTCGCGCGTTCCGCGGAAACGACCGCACGGAAGTTGCGCCGATCGGTGATCCGGCCCGACGTGATGGAGGGCGGGCCCTTGAAAACAAGGGGATACTGGGGGGATACTGGCCAAAGTGGCTTTTTGAAGAAAAAGTTGGTAGAAACCCTTTTGATGCATTGACGTCCTACAAAGAGTTCTTTGTGTAAAGAGAGTAGGTTGTCCGGACCATCTACTGTACCACTTACATGGCAAAATGACCCAAAAGGCACCAAAAGACCTTATGTGCCTTGAAACCACTTCTGAAAACGTACAGAGCCCAGTTCACAGACCATTCGATAGGGAGGAGTTCGTTCCTGTGATTCGCAGCTGCTAGGGGAAGACATCTCCCAAAACAAGAAAACGCATAAGTTGTCCCCTAGCACATGCTTAGCACTCTCTACACGACTAATTATCTAGCATTACACTACTACACTCATAGTTCGTTCCTGTTTTTTTCCGCATCTGCACTACTACACTACTACACTCTCTGAAATACTCATGGGATACGCTAGCAGTGAAAAACGATCATCCGAGTCCTCGGGGCACGTTCGAACCGCCCGGCCGATGATGGACCAGGGAGTGTATGGGGAAACCACGCGCCGCAGGAGTCGCTTGGTGCTGCAAGGAGTTCGCTGAAAAGGCAACGCAAGGCGACGACTGCGAACGAGAAATCATGAGAACAACATGAAATCATCTTCAAATCCTCCGTTAAATTCCCAAGGTCGGTCCAGATGTTATGGATGTGTTCTTTTTTTTAAACGGGGATATCTTAAACACTTAAAATGCCAACGGTTCCAAATCGAGTGGATTTGATTCCTATTGGGCAAGCCAACGAGCAGGGAAGAGGTATAGGTTTTGGTGGTAGTTGGGAGCAAGTTGGCCACAAGGCTCCATAGGGCCTATATAAGTAAGTGAGTGGATGATGGGCCCCATCTTCCGTTTCCGGTGCACCGACCTCTGCGCTCCAATGGAACGCCTCTCCGACGCACTCCGAAGCACCACCCATCTGTTTGTGCCGAGAGGCAACTCCGGATATCGGTATAAGAGACTGTACCTCAACGACAAACCGCTATGTAGTTGGTTGAGCAAACCCACATAAAAAGAATCGACCGTGGGACCCTCCAACAGGTGTTTCCTGGTGACAACAGGTGCCTAGAAACCACCTGTTGGGCTTCTAAAACCACCTGTTGGAAGGTCCTGGGAGAGAGATATAGATGTGAACCTGTTGAAGGTCCGGATGAATCCCTGAGATTGGTCCCTGCGTTCCCCGCACCCTACGTCATGATGATTGGACCCGAAACCAGAGTAGTCGAAGATCGTCTCCTGTATTGCTTTGGGGGCCAATACAGCAATCTCTCTCATCCATTTTTGCAGTATAAGTATCCACACACACACACACCTGAACCATTCAAACGCGCATCCAATGATTGGAGTCCAAATGGAGGACCCTAGATCTCGCCCAGGACGGAATACGGCCCCAAAGCGTCACACGGCTGTGTGAAAACCCTCTGGGTGGACCTTCCTGCAGGTCGTCCCATCTCTTTTCATTTTGGGTGGTCAACCCACAGGCACATGATTCCTACTAGGGCTCCACGTGCCTCCTCCATCTTTGGAGCGCACCCCGGCCCAGTCCCACCGAACCTCAGGTGCCAGTCGTGCATCCCATGGGGTTTAAAAAAACATGCACTCCGACGAACACATCACATGGTTACGTGGATGGCACACCCGGTGTAAAGGAAAGTCGCCTTCCTAACTCGGGACCATGCCATCCACGGTAACCATGTGATGTGTTCGAGTGTACCGAGCCAAACCGGCGACACCACGAGAGGGCGGAGGCCGACACTGAACCGGGCTGAAACCACGAGTGTGCCAAACAGTTCCATGCTGTTCCTTATAGCCTTCGACCATTGAAAGAATGGTGGATCTGGTAGTGTCAACTCACCAAAACAATGGTCGTTCAATAAAGACTCTTAAAAAACTGGCGGTTGGAATCCTAAGGTGTTGTTATCCCATCCCGGTCTGCAAGTAGACGCCACCGATGACACTTTGCGAAAAACGAATTCAATTAGCCATTAAGAAGAGAAACACGAGATGCTTTTGAATGGGGTGTCCCATTTTGTTCTCGTTTTCCTTAAGGGAACTGTGCATGATGGCCAAGGCCCCTTTCATATACCCCAGTAAATGCGAAAGGAAACAACGGTTGGGTGTCCCAACAGTCGGACTGAGACCAGTCTCGGTGCCAAAGCGCTGAATCTGATTGGAGGTCAACGGGATGCCTGGCCGGGCAGCGAAAGTCCACGAGCCGCCGCCGCCCATGGAACTGATCTTAGCGCTCTTTTAGGCCTACAACCGAATTCAATCCTGCCGGTCCGTCCAATCAAAACGTCCATTTGAAAGAAAGAAAGACGCCGCTGAGAAAACATGTCCACTTAGGCCTAGTGAGCCGGATGTCCCTGGAAAAAAAACGTTTTGTAAGCAACATGTCCACCTGTTGCATGTGACTGGGCTGTCCAATTCCCCCAATGCAGGGTCTCCATGTTTCCCGCGGTCAACACGTCCTTTTGCCCAAAGATCGGATCTTCGGTCTCCCTCTCCGCCCTCCGCGCCTCGCTCCCCCAAGGTCTTGCTGATGGCTCGGACCGCAGAGCTACCTCGGACGGTGGCGGCTTCGTCCATCTCCATGGACACTACAAAACACAATCTACTGAAAAGAGGTAACCAAATGAACTACAAGTCCATCGAATCATTCTATAGGTTTTGGAATATTGAAGTACAAAGTTTTCAAAACATACTATGGGTTACCGAGATTCCCAGTGGATTTTATGACTTTCATCTGATCCGATTCTGGACAATCTAAAATATGCCCTTGAGGCAGCGACTTTCAAAACCATCCATGTATGGAAGGCCTTGCACGCACCCAACCCACTTACGATTTATAGCCCATGCATTTCCATACAAGAAAACCAGGAGTAAGGTATGTAAAGCGTTTTGACAGCCGATCCCGAAAGTACTCGAAAGCGAAAAAACGGGCGCTCACATCTGCACAACTCATGAGCACTTTACAGGAGAGAGGAGTCACAGCTAGGTCAACAGTTCAAAAGGAAGCAGGTACGTGGAGTTGATCACACTCTTCATCAGTCGTGGCATAGCCCTCTTCGTTGGGCAACCAGCTATGCTCACGAGGTTGCACTGGGAGGCAAGGCTTGTTTGTTAAGGTCCGGACGCCGATAAGAGAAAATTGCGAGATCCCCTGCAAAACCAAATGGGTTTCGCACACACACACACCCGGCATGGGGGGGGCCAAAAGCTAAGGGGCAGACTAGTGAATGTGGAAGCGTGCGTGCAAAAAGGGCAAAAACGAAGACGTGAGAAGGGGACGAGACGAGACAAAAGTGCTGAAACCTGGGTTAAGTGTAGATGTGTGCGCGTAGATGCAAAG
The DNA here is from genome assembly GCA_963970005.1 of Durusdinium trenchii. Lineage (NCBI taxonomy): Eukaryota > Dinophyceae > Suessiales > Symbiodiniaceae > Durusdinium > Durusdinium trenchii. Next base: position 51,337 of record CAXAMN010002792.1, on the reverse strand, counting down.
GGCCGGACCGATGTGTGCGCAAAAGCAAGAACGGAGTGAGATGACGGGACATGAAGGCGGAGAAGACATGAAGTGAAAAAGGAAAGAATGTGTGTGTGTGTGTGTCAACCCCTGTGCCGAAGGGTTTCCACCGTCCGGTTTTGATTTTTACTTCAAGCAGGGGCACTGAGCACTCCTTGGCAAACTCAGTGCAACGAAGCTATGCCTTGGAGTGGGAAGCACGGATTGATCACCCGTGTGTACCTGCGACAATTTGGAACTGTTGAACACGCTGTCCATTTTGCTCTTTTTGTTTCCATGGTCCTTCACGCTACCTCCCCCCAAACAGGTTTTCCCGCCGTTTTGCAGCCGCTTCCACTTGCGCTTACTGTGAAACTTTGGTTAAACAATACTTTTCTGCGGACTCATGCCCCTTTCCGTTCCTTCGCCTTCCTTCTCGACTTGGGAATTGAGTTAACAGAAAACCAATGTCAGAGTGTGAACCGCTCAGTCGTCCCACTTGGGTGCTGGGTGTGATCCCCGTCACTGGGGCGCTGAAGCCATGCTGGAAATCGTGTAGCGGATTTTTCCCTTTCCACCAATCCTTGGATTCTCTTAACTGATCACGTTTCACTACTGGATCAACTGCTTTCATAGCCGCCGGGCTTGTACGGGCACCGAGATTTGTTTGCATGACCATATGCGTTTGTTGGCAGCTTACTCTGACTTTCAAGCTTGTACAGTTGACTTGCGATCAGATATTCACCACCACTATTTCACGACGTTGAGACTATACGTCCTAAAGGGACACAACGCAAAAGATTGCCACCGCTTGTTGTGAAAAAATCCACGTGCGCCGATGACGGCGACGTGTGTGTGTGTGTGTCAACCCCTGTGCCGAAGGGTTTCCACCGTCCGGTTTCGATTTTTACTTCAAGCAGGGGCACTGAGCACTCCTTGGCAAACTCAGTGCAACGAAGCTATGCCTTGGAGTGGGAAGCACGGATTGATCACCCGTGTGTACCTGCGGCAATTAGGAACTGTTGAACACGCTGTCCATTTTGCTCTTTTTACCTCCCCCCAAACAGGCTTTCCCGCCGTTTTGCAGCCGCTTCCACTCGCGCTTACTGTGAAACTTTGGTTAAACAATACTTTTCTGCGGACTCATGCCCCTTTCCGTTCCTTCGCCTTCCTTCTCGGCCTGGGAATTGAGTTAACAGAAAACCAATGTCAGAGTGTGTGTGAAGGGCAAAGGACGAGAGCGGAACCAAATGGAAGGGCCGGAAAGCAACGAAGCCAAACCTATGAAGGTACCTAGGCAGACCTAGCCTGGTTTGGTATGTGCGTGCTGTATGTGCACATAGGACGGCCCCACACCGCGAAAGAACTGCGGCCGCTGTGGAGTACTTCTGGCATTCAGCCTACTCTGGCCGGGGGGCTGCTCCTTGCGTTCAGCCTGCACAAAAATTTTAACCAGGTCGTCAGGTCCTAATCAACGTTTGGCGTCAGCCTCTCACGCTCGCTGACAGCCACCGTGTTCGCGGGCAGGGGGATGAAGACAAGCCCTTGCTCAGCAAGGCCACGGAGGGCACTCGTCGGGCTCACCCCGGGCTCCCGAAGGAAAGACACTGAGACACACTCGGGAAAATTCGTTCGGAAATTGAATGCCGCATGCCACACGCCCACCCACGTAGGAATGCCGAAGAAAACCAGGAGTAAGGTATGTAAAGCGCTCTGACCAGGAGGACCTCCATCATGAATCCCAACAACTTCTACCATGGATGTTATACACATATATATATATATGTTCTTTTTCTTCCAGGTTAAAACGTCAAAAAGGGTATTGAAACTACGGAAGCAGTCTTTGCAAGTGACCAGTACGAGGCATGGTATATACATATATATGTACATATATATGTAAATGCATATATGTACATATTTGTTCAGTAAGCTGCTGCAACTCTTCCTGGTGGGACAGCCCTCACTGCTGTGGTCCTGGTCTTCTTTTTGGGATTTGAATTGGACTGCTGTCCCCAATACTGCGCCGGCTTTTTGACTTTTGTCATTGGTTCATTTTCCGCGGTGGCTTTTGCCATTGTTAGTGGAATATCAACTGACATTGCGATGTTCGCTTTCCCTACGTCAACCCGCTCCCGGCGCACCTCCGCCGCGCTTACAAGATACGGTCTTAGTTGTTCATTAGTTATAACTAACTTACCCTAGAAGAAGTCAGTTATATCTTAGTTACAACTTGAAGTTATAACTAAGTTATGTCGTATTGATAAGTTCCATTAGTAGTTATAACTAAGATATAACTACATTCTTTTTAAAAAGGACGCCCTTCTTTCGCGTGCGAACACAGATATCTTAGCAGAATGCTCTATAACACGCCTCAGGTCACGCCTCCGCTTCAGTGAATACAGTCGATACTTTGATCAATCTGTCGCCACCAGCTCACCGGCAGCCATCGAGTCGGGTGGTCCAGTCGATGAAAAGGATTGAAGAAAGGAGTTTGGTTGACGACAGCCGGCCGACAAAGGGCCGACTCATGGAATTACAACCCTGGGGTGTGTGTGTGTGTGTGTGTGTGTCATGTATACGTGTGTGTGGGGCCGACATGCAGCCGACGCGGGCCGACACGGCGAAATGCGACGCTGTCCGACGCGGGGCCGACAAAGGAATACGAAAACATTATATATATATTATATGTATCGATATACAGAATGTGGAGGTATGTACAGATACAAGAAACTATCGAAGCGCGTGTAGTCCTGCTGCTGCCTTCGCATCTTTGCCATTGGCTCCGCAACGGTCGACATGCCTCAAATCCTATATATTTCAGGGACACTTGAACCAAAGTCTGCACAATTTTTTTCTATAAAACATAATTATTGTAACTACGAATAACTAGAAATAACTTCGTGTAACTAAGACCTAACCAAGTCAATCTTCCACCTAACTACACCCGGTTTAGTTATAACTTACTTACATCTCACTTGTTCTATCCTAACTTAGTTATAACTTTATGTTACGTTCGTTAAGTATAACTATAGTTCTACATACTTATCCTAATACAAGTTCTGTTATCGAAATACAAGTCAACTTGTAGTTCCATAACTAAAGATATAATTTACTTACAACTAAGACTGTAAAGCGGAGTTGTTCCGCCGCCTCGATCGCCCAGCGAGGCTTGACCCGGCTTGGAAGTTTCTGAAACCTATGCTTTCGCTCAACGCCTGCCCGCTGAGGTGGCCACGCTCCACCTCCTCGCGTCTTGCGTCGGGCGTCAAAGTCGGTGATACTCGTCACCGCACGCCAATCGCCCGTGCCGACAAACAAGGCTAGCGAACAACCTGGAAGAGGCTATCGCGGCAGTACGGTTTCTGTGCCTGCACCCACCGCTTGATCTGGAGGACGCTATTCAGACCATAGTGCGGGTTCCTGCGAGAAGGGTGGTGAGTGGAGGCGGAATAGAGCGGGGCACGTTTCTAGCTGTCTGCAGCCACTCTTGTTCGTATGGCTATGCCGCCGACCAGAGGCGGCCGTCTCACGAGTGATAGGCCCTGCCTCTGGCGCATTGCGGCCGCCTTCAATGGCTACCTGCGGTGCAGCTGATGCGGTGGCTCCACTGGCCAAGAGTCCCTTGTTGAACGGAATGGCCTTGGAAGAGTTTGCAGACTGCAGCTCATGAGCATCATGAAGTTCCAGGCCAGCCGCATAAGATAGACACGCTTCGTGTGGGAATGAAGCCACAATATTTTCCGTGGCTCAATTTCCTGGCTGAGTAATCGGCTGTGCCGTGATAGGCAAGAAGCCATGGAAAGACATCGAAAGTGGGAAGTCCAGCGATGCCTGCACGGCGGGACCATTGAGTGGGTTGTATGGTGCGGTGAAGTTGGTGGCCATGTAGGGCGTTGGAGTCCCAGCAAGAATGCATGTTCTCATGTGTGTGGAAGCCCTGGAAGCCTTTCATCACGCCAGTCATCAATCTTGGTGGCTTTTCCAATAAAGGACCCGTATATCCAAAGAACTGTAGATCCAAGAAGACCCGCCGTGTCATGGTAGGGCGCTCCTGCATCGATGCCCTGGGAGACAAAATAAAGGCAAAGGTCGGCAGCACGAGGCGGACGCAGCAGTGCACACAAGGCAAACACACTTTGGATCCGCAGCGGTAAGCTGATTGGGGAAATTAAATGCCATACCCAATTAAACAGCGTTTGTTGTGGACCGATCAAAGATTTTATAATCTTCTTGAATTATACACTACACACACCAGAGGTCAGCTTGGGCGGAGCTTGGGGGAACTGATTGATTTTATATAATAGGTACCCCTCCATCACCACCAATCGTGCCCATCACTAGCGACACGCCGCATTTACACGCATGTGCACCCTTCCCCAATGGCACGGAGAAACGAAGGCCTCGCGCAAACACCACCGAGGCCTCGCCAAACGGCACGGCACAGCGACATCACCTTTCGAAATCTTTCGTTGTGAGCCTGATGGAGAGCTTGCAAGTGAAGAATATCGAAGAATCACTAATTTTGTGCATGAGAATGGGTCTTGTAAAGGGAAAAAGGCCTGCGATGTTCGAGGTTTTTCCATTTTTTGATTCAAGTTCACTAGAGGTTTTGGTCTGTCAAGCGTTCTATCTGGCGACTTTTTGGTTTTGAAGCTCGACGCCCAGCTGGTCCATCGACCCGCGATGGAAGGGCGATTTAACCAAAACGACGCCCGGAGTCTTCGAAAACGACGGGGAGAGCGGCGTGCTTTCAATAGTTAGGTGGAAGGAATCGCAGAGAAAGGCTCATGGAGCCTCCTAAGTAATTAGGGGCCGGACCCTCATATGGAGGGGTCCGGACCCTCAAATCCCTAGGATTTTGAGGGACCAGTCCAGCTGTTTGGAGCGAAATTGTATTCTTCTTGCTCTTCCCGCCTTCCGCGGCCCCAGCCTGACCAAGCTGGACCGAGCCGCCATAGTTCGAGACGCCCACAGCCTTCACCAAGCCCTGCTCGTAGCAATCGCCCAGACCATCCCAAAAGACCTGCGTCTTTCGTCGCCGGAATGCGCGAACGAGCGGAACGAGACGACATCCCGACTTGATATTAACCCAAACGCTCCATATATGGCTACATTGACCCCCCTGGCACCACCCCAACTGATCGGCATATATGGCAGTCCCATGGAGAGTCTGGGTAAGGTACATGGCCTCCGTCAATGAGGTTGAGGGCCGCCTTGCACGGAGTCTTAAGATCGGTGGTATCCAGCCAACCGATGGAGCGAGCGACCCACCCATCTGATTTTCCGTCCACGGCCTGAGCCACCCTTGCCCATTCAACTTCCGTTCAACCATTTTATCTTCAACTAGTTCAACATATGCAGCATCTGGACAACTTAAAACTGTGCAAGAAAATCCCCCTTCTCATCCATAAAACAAGCCCCCCAAAAGCAGAATTGTATGCAGAGTTGGAATAATGTTCGCTACTAGGGGCTCCTGGCCTTACTACTAGGAGCAAGGACGCTACTAGGGGCTCCTGGCCTTACTACTAGTAACAAGGACGCTATTAGAAACAATAACTAAAATAGAATTGAAACAAGAAGCTGTCAGTTCTTAGTGCATTTTTTCAGTGCGTTCGGCCTCTACACTCTTTGAGCAACAATCTGTTTCAGCGCCCGTTTACCAAGCGGAACACCCATGTCTGTTGGTTTTGTTTCTGTTTAGTCTTGAGCTTGGAAAAACTATATACTACTGTCTAATGACTTAGGCCAACGTGATGCAAGTGACATACCAATCTGGCTACCCCCAGGGCTAAGTCATGTGCCCTGACATATCGAGCAAAAAAAATGTCTGGGTTGGGAAACCTGGTGTCATAGGACCTGTGGACACCTCCTCGACAAAAAATGTAAAACAGCTAAATAATGCTAGATACCACTGCCTGGCACCCTGGTGACACAGTGGTGACATAGGGTGCGACTATGTGTTGCTTCCTTGAATACCTCATACATATTTCTATGAATATCATGGTTGTGGCCTGATGACATAGGCCTTAAGAGGAAATGCCAATGTTGGATCAATCCTGATGACATAGGCTTTTGGAATTGGCGTGTATGTCCGACAAGTCCTAAGTTACTAGTCAGTAGTATAGTTCGTTCTGTTGCTTTTTCATCTCTAAGCCTAAGTTCTAATGCCTTTCAACATTGGGAGCCTATCTCCGTTCATTTCAAGCTTGGAATCATATCCGTGAATTTCAAGTTTCAGGTTCCTGCACTTGGACGTCCAGAAAGCTATCTCTTTGTTTTTGATGTTAGCTTTAAGCTATCTCTGATACTTTGAACACTTAATTGGACAAACATAGCATGTCTGTTCATTTGTAAGCCTAGGACGGCTATCTCTGTTCAAGTCCAGTCAGCCATTTGGATCAGTTGGCGGACCAAACAGCTACTAACCCGCAGAGGTGCAGGGGTATGTGGGCCCTGCTGACGTGTCCCACCCTGCCAACCCCCCAAGCCAGCCCGCCTCATTCTTCCACACCTCAGTCAGCGTGGGCCCCGAGGGTGACGGGTCTGAAACAGGGCGATGGGGGTAGAGTCGGACAGCTGGGGCGACCAGTCGAGTTGTCCAAGACGATGTTCCTCCGGGCGAGTTATCATAGAAGTGGAACATCACTCAGTGGTTTATAGAGGAATATGAGCCACCTTGGCTGTGACGGACTGGGACCGCACGTCGCGCAGCCAAGAGGAATATGGTCTTTGGTCTTCCAAACTTCCTCCCTGGAGTCCAATCCGTGCGTCCGGCCTTCGATCATCCTGTTGGGGCCATTCCGTCCAGGTTGGCCGAATGCGAATTCCATGGACTGTAGCAATTCTTGATTGTACCGGTGATGTTGCACCCTGGAAGCAACGAGATGTGGCTGTGACCTCTGATTTTTCTAGTGGTCTGGTTATGCCAAATGCCTTAGACATGATGGTGATTTCCTTGTAACTTGCGCAAACACGGTTGCAGTTGATTGTGAACTGTTTCCCTAGGGCTCCAACTACCTTCTGAGGAGGTGTTTGAGGTGGGTTTGAAGGGTCTATGACCACCATCTGTCATCCTGATTGATAGGCCTTCCAATGTCCTTGTGTTTCCATTTGAGGACACATCATATCTATGACCTGACTCCTAAGCCAGTCATTCCGGTCACATACACTCGCTTAAGCGAGTTCCGGTCTGCCTTCGTATATGGTTTGGGCGGAGGGGTCAAACTGGTCAAACCCATTCCCAAGCAGAGTTGGATGAGCAAATGCTGATCCACGGTTTTTTCACCTGTTTTTCTATAATTTCTGTGAAGACCTTGGAGGGTGAAGTGGAAACCACACCTGCAGCCTCCGCCCGGTCCACCGATCCTGTGGCCGTTCCGCCGATCCGTGCGAGTACGGGGCCAAAGCGCCGAAGGAAAGTGGATCTGGTAGATGTCGATGGAATCCATCCCTGCATGGTGAGCTCGCTTTGGTGTCGGGAAAACGAAGTGAAGCATGTCCCTAGGCCTAGAGGTCGATCCATCTTTGATTTTAAAATCTTTTAATAGCCTCAAAATCCAAACAACCATGTTGTTTTGCTAAGGGGGTTTGCACTACAAGACCAGATCAACCATTTTTAACATGTCTTTGACTTCCAGGGATGCCTTAGTTGTGAAAGCAGGCCGGATTGGGTTTCCTTCCCAAACGCCACCTGTCTGGGACATATTGACCGAACAGTCGGGGGCGGTTGAAGTCGGGGTCCCATGGAGTGTTTGGGCTGAGAGGAGAGCAAATATGTTTTTTCTATGTTTTTTATTGGGGGGATGGACAGCCCAAAAAGGTAAAAGAGGGACTCTTTAACATCTGTGAGGGATAGTCAGTTTATTAGTTGATCCCTCCTTCCAATATGGGATTTCTGGGTTTCGTCAGCCCCGCTATGGTTTTCTCTCAAAACCGTCCAACTGGTCTCGCAAGCCGCTTCCGTCCAGCTGGTCTCGGGTGTTTGACCGATCGGCTAACGGACGTTCCAAAGCACTTGCAGTAGTGAACACGGGCGATCCACACACACACACACACACCCATCCCACTTCAAAGAACAGGCGCCACAAACCTTTCCAGGCCCCCCCCCGCAAAAAATAGAACTCCACAACGTCTAACCCACGCTCCAAAACAGCGTATATAGTAGCGTCATCAAAGTGAACCCCACCCCCTTGAAAACGAGCACCATCTCCTTACGCCACAGTCTACGGGATGCTTTTTCCCAGATCCCACTCAAACGGCGCTCTCCAGTCGTGCGACTGGCGCCGACCTCCAGTCGGATGGCACCCAGCCAGCGCAACGCCGTGAAGGCTTTTCCACCCAGCCCGCCCGGGTCGTTCACAGACGGAACTCGTGCGACGACGAGTCCGTAGGGAATGAGGGAATGAACCGGTCGTGTACATACCTCAGGATCCATTCCGTTATTCCTGAGTCGCACGTAGTCAGTAGTACTGGGCGTGTTCTCTCCAAGCGGCCCAAGCGCTCCAGGGAACCTTTGCACGCCTTGACCACCTGGCCAAAGCCGCCGGTCACGCCCGCTGGCCGGCTATGGGCGGTGTAGCTGGGGCGGGGTGTGAATCCCACCCACACGGCCAGCTACGGCTACGGCGGGGGTGACCCCAAGAGATCCAACGCCCAAACACTCCATGGCACTGCCGATTCGGGTGCCCAGGGGGGTCTGGTTTGTCTGGTTTGAGCAGTCCGTCCTGGCAGTCCCATGGAGTGTTTGGGACCTGTGGTGGTCCCCGGATTGATTGGTTTGACTTGAAAAGCTCTATCCAGGGATCACTACAAGACACACGCTGCGGTGGTCCCCTGTCTTCAGTGATGAAAGACTGGAAAGTGAAACAAATACCGCAGTGGGAATGAGGGGATCTTAGCTTCTGTCATCTCCTGTCTATGCAAGGCAAGTGCATGGCAATCCCTGTCCTTTACAATCCAATGGAAACTCGAGGTAAAGAAAATGGCGTGATGCTCATTTGCTTCTCATCCCAAGACTTGCGTCTGAACCACTTCGGGTTCAGCACGTTGAGTAGCGCGAGTGCATCGAAGGACGCGTGCATCGAACACACGGACTACTTGACAAACAAAGAGGCCCAACAGCTCAAACCGTCCATGGGACTGGAATAATAGTAGCTACATTGAGTCGTTCAATGATACAGTACATATGTATCAAGGTACGGTATATACCTGGACCCGACTTCAAGTACCTTGCAACAATGGAACATGACGGCACCCACTCCAACAAAACCAAAACCAGCACAGGCTCCGACGCGCTTCGTCCCCACACCTCAGCGACCGCGAACCGGTTCGACTCCGGCACTGCGGTGCGGTGTGCGGCACCTCTGAGCGGTCCAGCTTCCACGGGAAGGCCGCGAACTTCGTGGCGACCTGCCGTGCCGGTTCCGCGCGGTGCGGACCGGCTCGGTCGTCGCAGGAGCAGGAGAGGCGGAGGCACACGGCGGGCGGCATTCGTTAGGGGATGTGTTCGTTGGAGGACATGGCCGTTGACCTTGGTGGGGGGGGAGGTACGTGTGTGTTTACAAGGTGGATGTGGCTTGGAACCGGGGTGAACTGCGCTTGGAAGTGTCGGAAAAGACAAAGACTTCGGGCGGGCCACAGGAGTTCGGTAGATGGAGGTGGAGGTGGAAGTTGGGGCTTTTGTGGCTTGGAATCTATCCACAACTAATAGGAACAAACACCGATTCTGATCAAGAATTCGGGGTGAACTTGCTCAATGGGATTCTGTAGGATATGTTCTAGGTCTAGGTACTACCTATAGAAGAGTCTTCGCCCTAGCCTGACTCCCTCTTGAAGTGTACCATCCCTCTGGGTATGGTCTTTTCACGAACCAAAAAAACCAAAGTCCCCCTTCCTCCACTTCCATGATTGCTAGAGGGACAATATATTTTTAGATACTTTTTCGGACCACCGGGCTGCACACGCTGCCCCAATCGATAGACGCCCCCACTTAACTGTGGACCCGTCCAGTGGCTGAAACAAGACCGTTACTGTGAAAGAAAACACCGACCGCCAGTGAGAACTTGCGATAGGTGCGCGTTTTTAAGAATAGGGATACCGACCGCCGGCGTTCCCGGAAGAAAGGAACTAGACATAGACCAGTCTTCCTTGGCTTTCCTGCCACAGAGATTCTACACACCTCTCTATCATATGCACCCCGCGAACACTTGGTGAAGGATCCTGTCCTGCTCAGAAAGTCTGCTTTCCTTTAAATGTCAGATTGATTCAGATTGAAGCTTTAGGAATTCATAGCTGCCTTTCAAGGTTTGGGGAGGAAACGCCACTTGACCTTTTGAGAGATCTTTCATGAATGGTATTGGACAAGAACTTTATTGGCTAAACGTCTGGATGCGTCTATAAAGACATTCTACTTGCACACATATGCACACATCTAGAGCCGTCCTCAGCTGTTTGTTACCCCATAGGGTGTGCTGCCACTGGCTTAGTGCTAAACCAGCGCAACACGCGAAGGCCCCCAAGCAAGCTCAGCAAGACACTTCCCCAACAAGGACTTGATGCGACAAGCAACCGGAGACATATCACTTGTCACACTGATAAGAACCAATACTACAAGGCCTTCGAAGGTATGGTTCTCATGGCCACGGAGGCCTCGCCCAATCTGAGACTAACTTTTCGCCAGCCGAAAGACCAAGAAAAACCCGGTCGACTCAGCTAGCGCGAACAACAAGGTCGAATCAGCTGCGCAAGACCGAGCGCCTCCCTCCACCGGATCCCGTGGTACCGGATCCTGTGGTCCGTAACCGGTGGGTACCGAGCAAGGTGACCGGTGGGCGTAGTTTCAAACCATAGACCAAAAGCGATTGGTTAGATGCACGAACCACCCTGGACTGACTCTCCTGGCAACCCACCCCAGTCTTACCTCACCAGCTACTTGGAGCCCAAGTACGGGGGATGAGCATGGTGAAACGAATTGGAACGGACAAGAAAACCATGTCAAGGTGCCTAAAGGCTGTTCACTCCAACCCAAATACTCCTGATGGGACTGGCGTATGACACCGTGGTTGAAAAGGGGTCAATGTAGGCATATACACCATACACATGCAGTCTTTGGGAATCAAACGTAACCTGTTCCAGGCCCGCTCAAGGCCCGCTCAATCTCCCCCGACCTGCACATCCTTCGCGCCGCTCTCGCGCAAGAACTGCCCCAGCAGCTCCTCACGAAAGCTCTCATAGAACTTGGGCACTTAGGCACTTTCCGCCAAACTCACCACCTCTTCTCTCTTGATGGAAAGCAACACATTCAAAGACAGGTGTTCTGGCTGTTTAGCATCTAATGCTAGTTTGCTTCGCCACACGAATTGCGGGTAGGGAGGCCAGACTTATGAGAACCCCAGACTTTTCGTATCTTGAGGTTTTGAGTTTTGACCATGCCAGTGAGTACGCAATTGTATGCTCAATGTCTCAAACACATCTGGTTCCTTGGCAACCTCCATTCTGGTCAGCACCCCAGCGTTTGAGGATCGTCCTCTACAGTTGACGTTTGGGGGTCCCTCTTTCTTTTCCTTAGCATTTCACCAAGACGTTGCCCCTCCAGCGATCCACATTCTGGCACACGTTGCACGTTGTGCTCCGGCAAACCCTCCAGAAAGGGCTATTGAGTGATATGATGAGTGTGGGTTGACCAGGTTTGGGTCTCAAAGTAGTAGGATGACCCTGTTTCTCTTCCAGGTCAAGGTATACCAGAGCACCAGGTGCCATGAGCCCCACCGAAGAAGTCGAAGTGGCTTCTTCAACTCAGCTGACCCACAACACCAACAGCTGACCCGGCAGTGATGGTGAAGAAGAGCCTTGGAATATAGCTGTCCCACTAGTCAGCTCAACGGATTGCTTCAAGGGAACATCGGACACCATGGCTTTCCAGAAAGCATCCAAACTCTATGGCTTTCCTGCGCAACTCTATGGCTTCCTCTAGATGTTGTCCTCAATCACAACAAAAACACTGGGACCCATCCACTGAAACCCACCAACCCATCAACTTCCGGAGACTCCGGGACAAACCGTCCGCTCTTTGTCGCGTGCCCGCGCGCGTGGGTCGAAGAGTTTCTTGTGCCTCGCTGCGGCCAGGGCCATAGATTTCCGCCGTGTCGAAGAGCTTCACGCCGCCCTTGATGCAAGCATCGAAGCCTGGCGAGGGCGACTTGCACGAGCGAATGAATTGGGCGGGGCGACTGGGCGCCGACGAATTGGGCAGGGGGTGACAAGCCCTGCATGCAACTTCGGTTGGTGGTGGTTTTCAAACAGCCCATTGGAAAACAGCTTTATTGTGTGCAGAAGGGCTCACATGTGTGATCGTGTGTGGGTCTTGGTAGGCCTTCTGTCGAGAGGCGCTCGAAGCTGCACGTAATTCGTTATTAGACCCTGCAAAAAGTCGCAGGCGAATCGCCCTTGGCTTCAGAGAAAGAAAAGTCTTGGTAGGCAAGGGAATGAGAGGTCCATGGTTAGGTTTTAGATGGTTTTAGGTTGCTTTCTCAATGACCTGGAGTCAAGTTAGATTGCACGCTTCAGGGGATTCCACACAGAAAGGGTCCTTTGGCAAGAAAACAAGCTTTCCTGAGAAGGAAAACGGTTTACTGTTTCCGAACACCAAACAGGGGACGTTCCAATTTCCACTGGAGGGAAGGTCAACTAAACTTCGGGGAAGGTCTACCACTGCGAAAATGCTTTTCTCAGTCTCCCTGGGAAGTGAAGGTTCACCAACATGTTCCACCTGTTCTATCTTTAGGGTGTCCCCCTTTTTCCACCCAAAAAGAACAGTTGGGGGTTTTCGCAGGAAGGTCATCCACTCATTGAACTCGGGTTTGTGCTCGCCTGGGCGCACCCCAAGACTTGGCTCCCGAAGTCACCACGAAACCCTCGGGAAAACCCTCTGTCCTGCACGGATCTCCAAGTCTTGCTTTTCATCCTCGGCGAAGGTCTGTGAGAGTCGAGTCCTTGCGATTTTGGGGGGGCGCGCCCCCAAAGACCAACATGGTCTGGTGCATGATGTTGAAACATGCTGTGCAATGAAGAATCTAGGATCCTTGGATCAATCTTCCAATCAAATTCCACTCATTCCACCCACTTAAAAAGCATCTGGGAACAGAACATCACTCACATGTCTGTTGGTCATGGCACCAGGATACCTTGCTTTGAAACCGCTTGGAAGGTCGTTTTGACCCAGGCCCATCACCGAAAACACGGTGTTTTGACGCATCCTTCCTCCGGCAGTCTGCCGGGCCCAGCCGCCTCCTTACATACCTTGTTCCATCCAGTATCCATCCAGCGTTTTGGGAACATGGGAAAAGCTGGCGGCTGGCGCAACCAGTGGCGCCCTGGCAAGGGGATTCATCCAGTTCGGGAAACGGTCGATATCACCCTATGCATCCAGTTCGCAACTCCAGAGCACCGTGGTGAGAAGGGACCGACAGCAGTCCACGGCAGTCCTCCCATGGCTTACCCAAATCCGCTCAGTCCCCACGAAATCGTCGCACCCGTCAGTCGAACCAAATCGAACCAAACAGAACCTGTTAATGACATCCTCACCCCCAACCTCCCATGCCCCCCTTCCCCCCCTTCCCTGCATCCCAAGACTCGTAGCCCCAGAAAAGGCGATCGCCCCAAGCCCACGCGCCGACACCAAAGCTGGGCACCTGCGTGGATGTCTGTTCGCGACGCGGGGCTTTCCGCGCGGAACGCCGAGGATCGTGCTGATCGTGGAACTTGGTTTTTGGGGGGTTGATCATCGAAAGTCCCCTAGGGCTCCTGGCCCACCTCCTGAGGAGGATATGGTTGGAGCCCTATTTTTTTCGGGGTCGTATAGTTTGGATTCACTGTCCAACCGGACATACCTGCATCCTCGTTTGGGCTCAAGAAAGTGTGGGCCCCCAATCCCTCAATTTTTTCCGCCGCATCCCACCAAAAAAGACCGAGGACCTGAAACAACATCCAGATCCAAGATTCCGAAAAAACAGGGATGGTGAAAGGTTGGATCATGCACAAGCAAGCTGCCTTTGGTTCGCTTTTCGGAACACATCGCCACCGTGCCACAGGTGTGGCAGAACGACCGAGGAATTCGCCGTTCCTGGCGAATCACCAGCGGCTCGTGTCCATTTCGGGTGTCGGATTTGGAGCTCCAGGGTGGACACAAACCGCCCCTGTTCAAGTGGTTTTGGGGTCAAACGCGTCGAGTTCACACATGGCTGTGTCAAACATGGCTGTCCTGACTCTCCTGACTCTTGGAGATGTTCCACACAGAGAATAGCAAGCCGCCCGAGGAACAATCAAAACCAATACCCTCAAAGCATTTTCTGACCACGTGCGGCAACCCAGAGCCCGCAGTCACAGGCTTTTGGCAATTCCAAAGGCATGGTAGGATGATCACTACCCAAAGCCTTGCTCATGTTGGATGGTTGCGTGTTGATAATTACCCGAAAGTAGGTGCCTTTAGTTAGCTTGTGTTTGGGCAAAAAAGATGACTTTCCGCAGAGCATTCCCCCCCAAGGCAGGGCAGCAATACCTCAAAAAAAGTGACGACATGGTCTTTGGCCTGTATGCCATCTTTGCCTACATTGCGGGGGGTAGGCAATGACTGGGTCAATGTAACATAATGTCCGCTCGAGTCATTGCGCGCGTTGCGACGAAAAAACCTGCACTGTGGGGTAACCTGCACGGGTTTTGAACAACCAACCCTACCGAAGAACCAGTTGTTGTACTAGGCGTTTGACACTAGAAAACCAGGTCTACTTTGATTTACTAGACCTATGGATCCAGTGTCACCCTCTTTATGAAGATGATAGGTGCCAGGAGTCCACGACAGGAACGTACCGAACCTGAGAAGGTGGTGGATCCGCAGATCCGCAGGGAACGTGTCTCACCAAACCGGAGAACGAACCTTCTCTATAATCTTCTTGTATTGTAGAGGGCCCAGTGCATCCGAGGCAAACCACTCTATAAGCAACCAGGGATTCGTTCGGTCTATGGTTTTAGTCGAACTGGAACCACGGTTACCAGCTATAGTGATAACTGGATGCCCTGGGGGGGCATAGGACTACTTTTTATCCTGCTCCCTTCCCCTTGCAGCGGGAACTATGGATACCTCTGGCTCCACCATCCTATGCGGACCACAATCGCTTCCCACACGTCAATATACTTTAAACCTGCAACAACAAAAAACAGGGTTTCCTGTTTCCTGTAGTCGTGATCAGCTATTGTGTAGGGTGGTAACCACTTTGCTATGACATCTCTCAGGTCATCCTAATACCTTGAGACTTGCACGGTGTTCACCTGAAATACAAAGCCTGTTCTTCTGTAACAGTGCTATTATATCCGTTATGAGGGCGTTGACACGTTCAATTTACACTAACTGTTGCTCAAAACTGGATTCTTGATAGTTCTTGTATGTCATAGTTTGCTCTGTTACATTCTCCCTGTTGTCTTGACAACATCTCTTTGACCTCCTGAAAGCCGTCCATCCGGTGCACCTGCAGCCGCGCCGCAGTTTGTGCGTCCGCCGTCGTGGACAGCCCGAGCAGTGGCGCGGCGACTGGAGCGGCTGAGAGCAGCTCACGGCGACTGGCCAATGGCGGTGGCTGATGTGTTCGACTGAGAAAGAGTATGGGGCATACTTTGGGTCTATCCACGTCGATTTTCCTGCGCCCGGATGATGATGGGGTCTGGTTGCAGGCCGACATCTCTATAATGATCACATTTTACTTGTTTACCGAATAGGACAAGCCCAAGGCATACTGATCAACTAAGGCTACATATAGACGGGTCACAAAAAGAAGCCATCAACATGAACATTTTACAATCCAGCAACGAACGGGGCGTTGGCCCCTAAGCGGTGATTGCCCTGCGCTTCGCGGCTGTTCAAGCGGCCCTTGATCTAGATCTGTTCGTCAGAATTAGGCAAAGTGGCGGTTTGTTCTGGTTTTGGCTTCCGGCCTTTAGGTGTTGGCTGGAAGCCCCATTGGAGGGAACTCTGTTGGCATCTGGCTAGATGGAGGGTGCAAAAGGGTATCATAAACAATAGCCGGAGAAATGGCCACAGGTTTTTGGCTGTCCGTGGTTGTGACAAAGAATTATATAGTTTTTTTTTCTTTCAGATTTGATGTGTCTTATTGAAAAACACACCAAACATTATGCATTTTTCATTTTCAGTAATTCGACTAAATTAAAATTTACTAACCTTCGAGACTCAGGGCACAATGGGACACACCTTTTTTCCAAAGCAAAAGTTCAGTGAGCAGCGGCAGGACCTGGGTCATCAAAAGTCTACAATCACCCTCAACAGCTCGGACAATCACTGGTATTTCTGGCGTCCCTTGGAGTGATCGTTTTGACAAAGCCGGGCCGCCAAGCTACTACGTCGCCAAACGACTCGGACCGTCCGACGCGTCCCTGTCACTCCTTAAGCCGGTCCCACCTGCCCCGCCTCACGTGCGCCCTCCGCTTCACCCGCGCGGCACACCGCCGCGCCGACCGCGCGGTCGTCGCGCCGGCGCCCAGCGCCGCGACGACGGCCGCGGCCGCAGCGGACGCCCGTGGGACGGGCGCCGGGGCGACGTCCTGCGGTCGAGTCATGGGAGCGTGGCATCTGAATCGGAGCGTGGCTCCTATAACCCCCAGACCGACATTGCCATGGGCATCAACTCAAACATTGAGTGTGAGGGGGAGCAAGGGCCAGTGGGTGGTTGCAATGCATTACGAAAGGTCCAGTGCAACTGGCCAGGCCTTAAGAGATGTATTAAGACACGCATTGACATCATTGAGTTGCCGACCAACCAAGCAGAGGTTGAAGAACCCTATAGACCATCCTATAGGTAACCCAGTAGGGTCCTATAAGGTCACTTAGCCTCTCGTGGACAAGCTGGTTCCACCAGTCGGACACCGTGAATGCGATCTGAAGTTCATGCACATGGTCGAGATGAACCTACGCATCGATGAGTGCCTGACTCATGACACATGCAGGGATCATCGAAACAAAGCGCGTCCAAACCATTACTCTATGTGGCCAACAGTGAACAAAACTTCATCCCTGATCATCCTGTTCTGGCAACGCCTTTTTCCACCTGTTCTGGCTTGTCCCCAAATGTCCCAGTCCGTTCGGTTTTGCCTGCAGCTGATCCACTAACTTCCTTCCTGGCTAACCCTTGTAGACTCTTGATTAGTAATAACCCTCACCACTTGAATTGGACATCCCCATTCATCTATGGGGGGTGGTTGAATAATCAAATAAGTCTACCTTACCCTCTTCATGTCCATTTCCGAAACCTGGCGAGCCCGACCCTCTCCAGATGTTTTTTTGGCTCGTGGCCCAACCTCCCCAGAAGACCTCCGTCCTTTGTTGCCGAAGGTGGACACGGCTGCGATGAGATCGCGCCACTCCACGGTCGGACGAAGGTTGCAATGGCGGACATGGCGAGAAGTTGGGCCAAAGGGAAAAGCTTAGCTGTGGGAGTCCTTTTCTGAAAATCCATGGGTGTTTAAGGGTGTTCTTCCTTTTCTAAACATCCATGGGTGTTATGTTTAAGGGTCTTGACATGTTTTGACCCAGCAACCGTTACGTCAAAAGCATTGACCCGAAGGATTGATTCCTGGACTACCGTTTTTTAATGGTGAGCGAACGATCTATGGCTTGAATTTTAGACTCCAACACCAGCTCAACCGTCATTTGTTCAAATTCAATTTTTGTGGTTTGAACCATGTCGAATGGAACAAAAGCTTAGGGTCAGGTGGATTGGCTGGGTACCCCTGTATTCTTTAAGAGGGGAAGAAGTAGAAAGGACCAAATGCCTGCATGCTGCGACGTGTTCGGCCATGTGTTCGAAGGTGGACTTTCAAGGTCTATAAAAGAACACCTGCCATAAAGACGGTTGGACCGCTTCATCAACTGCTTCTGATCCATGCACAAGAGGAGCCTATATATCATACCCCCTCGCCTCCCCGTTGACATCTGGCAAAAGTAGCAATGTGGATAGGAATGGATAGGATCATCAAACATTCCAAGAACTGAGATTTTATGCAAACCACACATGTACAGTTGCAACAGCACCCCGGATGAACACTTGTTTGAAGCAAGCGCATGACAGGTTTGGGCGCAAGTGGGACAATCTAGCAATCTAGACATCTGATTTGTCAAATTACCTCTGGTTTTGGTTCGTCCCCAACTTGGGGATCACTGGATCATTGTTTTAAGGCTCGGTTCTTCTCCACCCTAAGATTCTCCACTAAATGCTGCTCTCAGAACCTGCACACCTGCATCCCGACGGGAAGCAACCATGAAACTACACAAGTGGACGCTCCGTCCTGCGCCATCCTGCGCTTTGCATGGCGCCCCCTACCTCCGTTGGGACCCAAATCACCGAACTGTCTACCTTGCTGTCCCGACTTGTTCCCAAATCTGGTGGACCATGCGTGATCCACTCTTCTGTCCCACCCAATTCCACGCCGAGCCGAACCAGGCGGGCGCCCGACCCCTCCCCAGCCCTCCCCCTCGCTCCTGTGTCCCGGACGGCGTGGCGCCCGTGGAGTCTTGGGCCTGGAGGTCTCCGTGCTTCGCCAAGAGCGCCTCCAGGACCACCTGGATGGGCGTTTCCGGGCGGTGTCCCAGGAGGTGAATGGGACAGACCAGGGCCTTCACTAGCTGCTAGCTCAGGAGGGAGCGAGCTAAGGAGCCAGGGGCAGCTCAACAGGGAGCCGAGGAGCTACAAGGAGTTCCCCAAGCCCGTATACTAGTTCAGGAGTGGGGTGGTTGTAAATGGACATCCCTTCACTAACGGCTGTTTGGGGCTATCAATAGACACCCCAAACGGAGGGTTCTGGGAGGGGAAAGGGTGTAGTGGCCTAATTAAGTTGACGCTGCTCCAAAGAGTTCTTTCTTCTAAACGTACGGTCTTTCCTCTTGCGCACACCACCTTAATTATTTACGAATCATGTCTGTAAAGCAGCTTCTGAAAAAATAAGAAACACACATCATTCTCCCAACAAATACTTTGTGGATCACAGAACAGCTCCTCGCCCTCTCTCACGCCCTCTCTCTCTCTATCGCTCCACCTTCAGCGGGCCCAAAGGCACGCTGCCGTGGCTCGCCAGGTTCACCGCGCGGTGCAGCGGCGTCTCCTGGGTGGAGGTCGGTCGTGTGTGTTTGGTGGGTTTGGCCTTCAGAAGTGTGTTTGGTAGGCCCCTACCAGGACCCACTGTCGGGGTGGTTCATGCACACCCCGAATCACCTCTAAGGATCTCTAAGGAGCTTATATATGGCATCCTGGTGGATTGTGTTGTTTTTTTGGGGGGGGGAGGGGCGGGGCTCCAGTGAAAGGACAGCGAGGACAGCGAGTCGGAAGAGCGTCGGTCGAAGGGTCAACTCGACCGTTCGAACACCTACAGGTCAGACCGGGTGTCGAAGACCTCATTGAGTAGTAACTCATGTAGTGCATTTGACCCACTCCAGTAAAATGAGGTCAGTTCCTGACTTGTAGGTTTCGAGGAAACACGTTTCACGACGCTTGCAGCCAGAGTGGTTTCCATGCCATCAGGATCGAAGGACACTAGTGGACGAAGCGTATGAAGGTTTTTGGCTGTGGCAGGGGGCGCACGAGTTCGAGATCCCTCAATGGCGTCTGAAAAAAATCGTGTGTTGATGGAAAAACTTAGGAAAAACACCCGGGGTGCCCTTGGTCTCTGCCCCCCTTGGGATTCCAACAGCCATTTTTACCGAAGAACCAGCTGTGTTACCAAGGATTTTAGGCAACAAGAGCAGGCGAACCCATCGGTCTTTGAAGGTTAGGGTATACTTGGGGTTTAGGGTTTAGGGTCAGGTTCGTCAAAGTGCTCGGCACGAGGAATCAAGCGCTCGCACGAACCGGAGCACTCGCACCGGCCTTGGTGTCATCATCCAGGATGCAATCGCACCGGCCTTGGGCCATCGGATTGTGTGGGTCAAAACCAAAGCACCGGTTTCGTTTGTTTCCCACCGAACATGAACAGAATACGTTTCGCCAGGTCAACCTGCCAGAACTTGGACCCACAAAGGACTTAAAAGGGTCCCCCTTTTTTTCGTTCCCTCAGGTGGTGGCCAGGCCCGGCTAGGCTAGCACACCCACCCTTTGAATGTCCGAGCAAAGGGGTTCACTCTCACGCTTTGGTGGATGAAGAAAATCAGGCGAACCAAACAAGTGAAATCTTCGCCACATCTCAAGTTCAGGACTACCTACTTTTAGTCTTCGTGGCAAGCGAGCCTCTGCAAAATAACGCAGTTCTTCGAACATGGTAGCCAAAATGACCAGGAACCTACGTATTGATCAGTATTTTGATGTGGCCAATAGGTAACAATGAAAATCTATAATTGTGTATATTCATATATGGTGATCCCAAAAATAGAAAGCGGCACGGTTTCCAAAACATTTTTGACGTGGATCATCTACCTTTTCTAGCTACTTGGGTTCCAAGCCAGTGTAAGCAACTCAAAAAACATCAAGGCAACAGATCAGAGAGTGTAAAGTTCGACAAGGACGAGTCCGAGGTAGCGCCCACGATCACAGGGGGAGAAAGTAGAGGGAAAAGTCGTTCGAGGGGAAGAGAAAGTAGAGGGAAAAGTAAACGGTGGAGGGAAGAGAAGGGGGTCGGTTAGCTGGCCGTTGTCGGAGGCCCAGCAACAATTGTCGAAATTCTCCTTTTAAAAGCGCATTCTCTACAAAAGAACAAGACATCCTCTTGCTGGCAAACCAGGCAGGTCATGATATCCGGACGGCGCTTAAATTGCATCTGGGCCTTCTGGGCTGCGTCCCTCATGACCTCGCGTGCACGTGAAGTTGCTCGCTTTTTCGAGGATGGCTCATAGTACCTTGTCTCCGGAGTATTGAAGAAGGACACACGGCGTCTGCCTGCTGAAGGTGAACGGCTTGGCTCCAAGAAACGGTCTGCTTTCTTAAGGACACTGCGTGTTGCAGTGCGAGACCTGGCACGAGGTGAACGAGATCAATTATTGATCGCGCCCAGTAATGTCACGCCCATAAGGTGGCGCGTCTGGTCGCCTTCCAGGCCGCGGCCGCCTGCCCCGACCGGCGGCAATGCCACTTGGGGCGCCAGCGGCCTGGACCAAAAAGCTCCCAAGTCTTCCCGCAGCTTGTATTTCCCGCAAAGGCTTCACAGAACCCGATGTCGGCTGCGAGTCACCAACGTCGGTTGCGGCCATGCCCAAAAATGCGCGCGGCACCACAACGAGAGCGCAGTCGCAAGCACACGCCGCGCCCCACCAGATTTTGCGAGCCTGCGCAGTCGAAAGGACTTCGAGAGGCATGAACGCACTGCAAATACCAACGAATTAGCCGGACGCCCCAATGCAACACCTTGCTTAAACACTGGCGCTTAACTACTACCGTACTACTTACCTGCTGAACTCCTAGTGTGACCACACTGTTTGAAGAACAAAGAAGATAACCACGCCAGGCCCCGGACAGAGATGAGCTGTGGCACATGAGAGTACATATAGGGCATGCCTGGGTGAACCTGCGCCAGGTAGCACAAGCATATGAGATCGCGCGCACGAGAGCACCCATATGAGAGCACAACCTCGAGAGCACACATATACACAGCGCACGCCGCATATCAGAGCACGCGTGACACGCGCATATGAAAGCTCCGTGAATCGAACACGCCTACGAGAGCGCCCAGGTACTGGGCAATGATCCTTAGCACATGTAACCACGCCAGATCATGCACGGAGATGAACTGTCGGGAATCAGAGCACATAGGCAACACTTGCAAACGCAAAACAATATCACTTCAAATGAAAAACGAGCATGCAAGTCGAAAGTACAAAAAACGAAACGATCTCTACTTCTAGCTCGAGGCCTAGAAACAAAATAGTCTCTTGGCGACAGAGGTCTAGAGGTCGGGGCTGACGCATCTTCTCTGCAAGTGCCAGAATGCCAAAATTTCATGATGTGTGTCCAAGCATGGAGTCCGGAAATGGATGCGACGGTGGCCGCCGTGGTTCAGGAAAGAGTACCGCAAATAGACAGTTTGCTGATTGCTCGGGGTGGAGTGCGGAACCATGCTGATGTTACGGTGCCTTCACGCACCTGTGTGTGCTGAGTGGCTTTTGGAACCATTTGCGCACATGCAGGGATTATGATTGAGCCATGACCCCTGAGTGCGGTGGCGGAAATGCAGTATGGACCTTCAGACCTTCAGATTGTTCTCTCGATTTCTAGACTTGTAGACCTCTAGACCTAGAGACTTCTACACCTAACTGTCCAGAACTCTCTTAATCTCTGCTTGGATCGCTTTCGTGCACAAGGCCACTGCCATGCTAGAGTTTCGCTTCGCAAAAAAAAGGCAAAGGATCAATCCAACCAACTAACAGCGCTTACTAAAAGCAAAGCACTTTGTGAAACTGGAAGTGCAGATTTCGTGACAGGCGCAACACATTGTGAACCTCGAGGCGCAGATTTCATGGCAGGGGCAGCACTGTGTGCACCTCGACGCTCTCGATCTCAAGACCTCTAGATCGCTAGACCTCTGGACCTCGCGACCTAGATCTATAGATTTTAAAACCTCTTGCATCGAAGCGCTCGGCCTAGATCTCTTGATTCCTTTGATCTATAGACTCATGATAGTCACTACCGGTTGTTTGTGACCTGTGAGGAAGCACCATCGTTCTCATGGATCAACATGGTAACGTGATCCGGTGTATGGATGACTTTGGCTACAGCTCAGAAAGCCACTCGAGTTACTGTAACATATGTCCTGCTTCCACCCCATAAATGACCGGCCGTCGCTGGTGTGACAACGGATGGCGGATATAAAAACAGAAGGTTGTTGTATGCGCGGGTATCAAACTAGTAGAACCTGTCAGTTGTTAGGCGGGTGATGCTTGTAATACATGTGCTACAGACAAGCTTGGCTTCTGGAAGGTTTGGAGCGCAATCGCATAGTGGTGGCTTGACAGCCTGTTCCTTTGCGCGGTGCCCGATGCGGAGCTTTATTCAAGCACGGCACGCACCTACCGGTGAACACTTCAAGGCTGGGCGCATAGTCTGATGGAAACGCTTGATCAAATAGCTTTCAGGTTGAAGCCATGCCTTATTACTGGAATATGAACATGTTGCGGTAGCGGTTGGATGTAGAATACAACTTTGACAGTTCTGATCCAAGCATATGTAACATGATTGTAATGACCCACGCGTCCAAAAGTCACGATTCACTGCACCTGTCACGAAGTCAAATCACGTCAAAGATTATCACCATGTCCAAAGTGCTGCCACGAAATTTACATCGAAGTAAAGCCGCCCGATCCCATGCACCTATCACGTAAAGTCGACTGAAAACTACAACACGAGGTTTCCCTTGCGCCTGCCATGAAAAGTGACCACCGTGCCCGAAACATGTGCATGGCACCACAACAAGAGCGCAGTCGCGACAAGCACCCGCCGCGCTCCACCAGATTTTGCGAGCCTGCGAAGTCGAGAGCCATGAATGTACTGTAAGCAGCAACGGATTAGCCGGAGGCCCCGATGCAAACTTTTGGAATGAGTCCTCGCAGTGCGACCGGCAGAGCCCCTGCAGCGCCTGAAATTTGAAATGTAACAGCTGTAATAAAGTTAAGATACACATTACATTTTCGATTTCTGAGCGACACAGCAGGCGCAGGCGGCCATGGGGAATACTGCAATCAGAAACAACAGCAATTTTTTTGTCACCAATCGCAAGACATGGAACCCAAGGCTGCAACTCCGGGACCACGCAGCTGCGGCCTGAACTGAAGAATGCAAGGACGAAAACTAGAAAGGTGAGTTAAGGACACAAGAGCACCAGATTGGCGCCCCGGTCTGTGGGATCTGCCAGGAGGGGCTGCTCTGTCCTGCACTCCTGTACGAGTGCACACATGCACTTGTCAGTGAACGGCAAAACTTTGATTGAGAACGCGCTGCGGAAAGAGAGGTTTTGGTGCAACATCAGGCCCGGCAGCGTTCCTTTCGCATCTCCACACCCTGATGTTGGTTGGAGGCTGGACAAGGCCACCTGAGTCAGTTGCGGCGACAACCACTGCATAGGCGTGTTGGACCGCTTTGAATGCATCAGCGCTCCGCCTTGTCTGGATGTGTCGCGAAACACATCTTGCGATACTCAGCTTTGGCTGCGCCCGCGTCAGGCTTCTCCAAGTGTAGAAGGCCAAGGGCACACGTCTTGCATGCGGCGCTCTTGTGGTTGGATAGGCTTGTGGGAGACTCTTGTAGGAAACTCTAGTGTAGCACGCTTGTGTGACACTCTAGCGTAACACTCTTGTAAGACTTTTCTCCCGGGAAAAACTCTCGTGGGATACTCTTGTGTGGGAAACTCAACCACCAGAGTTAAACGAGAAACCATCAATACGCATTCAGGAGTTCAACACCGGCCCTTAACCACTACCGTAAGAACCCTAGTGTGACCACACTGTTTGGGGAGAAATGGAATAACATAGACAAAACAACTCACTAACTGTTCTCCAAACTGCAAAGTTTCCAACGCCAACTTGGCACACTTGGCAGCCAGGCTGTGGCACAAAGCAAACCAACAGTGATGTCCTTCTGGGAAGAATCCACCGGCCCTGGGGCACGGCGTGTTTTGGGTAGTTGGTTTTTTGTTAGTTCTTTGTTAAGCTATGTCTTGTCTGTTTTAGTGCTCCCCCGGGCGGAGTTTTGAACGGTCTAACCCGACCCCCCCCTCCCCTCCCTCCCCCCCAAGAACATCCCGAATGTATGTAGCTCACATATATCATAGCTAAAGTGAAAGGTTGTGTGCGCTTCCTTCTTATCGTCGTTCTTCTCTTGTCGTTGTCCATGCATTGCGCTTCTGCTTTGCATGCGTTTTTCTCAGGTTTTGCACCTGCACTCACGTATCTATCGTTTTTGCAGACTCAGACTGCTTGGAAATCCCCATGCCACACATGTCCTCATTACTCTCTTGTATCATGTCTGACGGAATGCTATGTACGATTGCTGCTTCGCACGGTCTACTTCGCTCATTGTGTCACATGTCATATAATTTGTCTTCTTGCTTGGCAGGCTATACGTTGCGCCCCCCAATTTCATCTCCCTGTTCTCTTATTGTATCATAATGCACGTCATTTCATGTAGGCTCCTCTGTTGCTCCAGCTGTGTTCTGGATGATGCTGTTACTTTTTCTGCTCTGTTGCAGTCTTTCCTCTTGACGCAAAAGGTAATCCGCATCTTGGGACCATTGGCTGAAAAGGCCGGCGGAACAACCCGCAGGCTGTAAATAGAGAAGTTGGTTTGGTACCAACCAATAAGATCCGCAAAAACATCTACGCAGCCCCCCAACCTTGCTTTTGCTTGGGGTCGATCCGGGTGATGTGTTAGTTTCCTTCTTAGCATCACACGATGGTGATTCAAATTGACATCGTTGGTCTAAAAAGCCAGTCCTCGTGTCTACTGACCCTCATGCAACAACTCAATCATTCAGTCCCGAACCTGAAAGTACAAATTGCATGATGTGGTTGTCTCGTGCTGTCTATGTACTTCCCTTCAAAAAACAAACAAATTGAATTGAATATGGCTGTCTGATCCTGTCTATTTACCTCAACCAACACACTTCCCGAACGAGCGCACCAAGTGACCAATGGGCAGGTAGTCCTTCGCTTCAGCAGCGGCGGACATGAACGAAGCCTTCAACACGAAGCGGGTGTGTGCGGAGCCGACCACAGGGGACATAGTAGCAAGAAGCTATTAACAGCTCCTGGCATTACTACTAGGAACAAGAAGCTACTAGTAACAAAGGGCATCGCTACGTTCGTAGCAAGAAGCTATTAGTTGCTCCATTGAGGGAACATGGAAGGAAAGGACACTACTTCGACACCGGGCAGCACCTCTAAATAGAGAAGCTCCCAGTTCCCTCTGGGTGTGTAGCTCAACTAGGGAGACCTCCCAGTTCCCTCTTTCGGATCGAATGTCTCGGAATGTCTCGGCTATTCCCTACACCTGCCCACCTCCGTTTCGGCGACCGGTGGGCCAAGGGCCAAGGGGTGGGTGCCAAGGGGATCGAATACCACCGAACCTGAGGATGTGGGGCAGGAGCCCTAGGGATTAACATGAACACCCAAAGAGGGTAGGTGTTCTGGAAAGGTTCACCAAACAAATTGTCTCCCTACTGGTCGAAACCTATGATACCTATGGGGAGGGAGGACCGGAAAGACCCAGATGTTAACATGATGTTCCTGGTTTCCAGCTCTGTAACACCAGGTACTGGCTCCTTATGTTCCAGATCCAGGTTCGTGATCTGAACCAGGTACTGGTTCATCATGTTAACATTATGTTCCTGGTTCCCAGGTCACCAGGTCTGGAACCGAAAACCATGCCATGTGCCGCCGAAACTCGACGAATTCCGACGACGCATTGCTCCCCGGTTCGCGCGACGGGGGATGCGAAGCAGTTCGGGAAGAGACGCGACATGGGCATTTGGGTAGAGACCCAACAGAGGTCACCAGGGGTACCGAACTTATGGGATAGTCGAGTTAGTTCGGGTCCTGACCCACCTCTGGACATTTCAGACATGGACTGGGCATGCCAACAAAGGTTGAATGACCCGAACGTTCGACTATCCCAGTTTCGGTACCCCTGGTGACGGGTCCTAACTATACGGTCACGTGAACCACCTCTGGCAGGAAATCGCCTGGCTGATTCATCACCAGGCATGTGGGGTCTGACGGTCGGGCGACGTAGAACCGATTCAGCCTGGCTCATGGAGATCCTCCGCCGTTTTGGGTCGCCCGAAACGACGAAGTCTTTGTGTTGGACCCAAGGATTCCAATTAAACCTATCATCGGGTACTGACAGAATCAGAAAACACCACCCTACTTGGACTGTTGGTGCATCCACCGAACCAAGAAAGGGCAAAGCACCCAAGCAATGCCAAAATTTAGGAGAACCACATCAAAATTGGGAAGATGGCACCTACTTCATCCTACTTCTACAGTTTGGGACAGAAACAAAGGGCTCGAAACCAGTGGGGAATAGCACAATAGGATCATTAACAACAACCATTCCGGAAAGGGCAACAAATCACACCCTTCAGGTCTTTCTTGGTGGAAAGCTGATCCCAGCCTATCAGGTTGGCCAACTCGTGGGGTTTAAGTACTGGAGGTCCGAGACCCCTTTTCCTGATACTTCCTGATAGCGGAGTCCTTCTCAGCGAGTCCCATCACTTCCCAGCCACCCTTGCGATCGCCTCCATCTTTTGCATGTAGCTACTGACATCAGAGGTGCACCTGCATCAAATCAATAAGACCGCAGAGTTGCAAATGCATTTTTGCCGCTCTTTGCATGTAGTGGATCCTCACATTTTAGTATTGCTTTTTGGGTGCTTGGAGCTTATACACACCAGCCTACACCATGGAAAAGGTTGTCGAAGGCACCAAGCCGGCAGCAGTGACAGCCCACTGTTAGCTGCCAAATGCTGCCAATCACACCACAAGGAGGGTGGGGCGGGTGGGCTACTGGTTGAACATGAACTCTTGTTCCTACGTACAGGCCTAGGCGGGGCCTGCACTGAGCCTACACGGCCAGAACAAAAAGGAGCCTTTTGTAAGTCAAGAAACAGCTGATCAGTTGGAATTCCGTCTCCGGCAGAATACATCGAGGATCAAACTCCCGCCCTGTTCGAACATTCTTGCTAGTTCGGTGGATCCGCTTTAGCTTTCAACGTCGAGCAAACTCGTGATCGAACCACCTGGCCGTGCAACACACCACCTGTGCGATCGAACCCAACCACTGCAAAGACTGGGGATTCGCAGCCAATTCTCCTTGGGCCGCCCCCCAAAACCTCACAAAGCCTCCAACCTGCGGTTGGCTCCGCGTCGTTCGTCATCGCCCAAGCGGTCAAGAAGAACGGCGGACACCGGGAAACGCCCGGCCCAAAACGGCGCCAAACGACGGCCTTGCAAGCTCTGTGGAAGAGATGAGGATCCAACAGTTGGCCTCAAGAAGCGCGTTGCGCACTGCGCGAAGCCGCGCGGGTCGTCGAGCGGCAATGCGGGGCGGGTCGCTGGGTCTTGAAGCAACCTAAGAGCGATGGCCTCCAACCGAAGAGCGATGGCCTCCACCCTAAGAGCGTTTGTTGCTCTCCCTGGTCCAAGTTCACAAAAATTGGACTGGCGAGGTGTTTGAGCTCATGGCACCTGGTTTGAGTTCACTGAAAACTGTGATGACCCAAACACCCAGGAAGAGGCCCGTGGAACCGGGCGACCGGCATGGACCAAACTGGAAGAGGATGTTCCTCTACGAGCTGGGCGTGGTTTTCGGAAAACCATGTGGGGGGGGGGGTTCTCGGAACCAGGGGTCTCGGCTCCATCCATGGGACTGGAAGGCTCTGACCTTTGAAGGGGCTCCCAGAAACCTCGGAACTGCCCACCCACCAACACCAACACCGCGACCTGTCTGGGACCTGGCATAGGACTGGGCTACCGAGCTACCAAGGCCAGGGCTGAGTGGTCTCTGAGGGGTCAATGGGGCGGCAAATGGCCGCCAGTATCCGCCAGTGCCATGGGCCAGGTCTGGGACATGGACACCGGGCACCTTGCTTTTTTTCCAACGGAACATGAACCAGGACCCGACTCTAGGTCGGTCACCAATTGAGACAGGGTCCAACAACCCTCAAAAATAACAGCCTGACCAGGAGGGTGCTGGGTTCCAGAACCTGGTGCCAGGAGTGTCTAAAACTGCCCCCGAAAACGGTGAAGACTCCTCCACGGACCCGGCAAACGTAAGTGCCCTGGCGGCCGAAAACCATGTCGATGTCTGGCGGCCGATGTGTGCTGGATGTGTTATTTTCTTCGTTTTCACGGAGCTGGGAGCTGGAAAACACACACACACAAACCAACTAAAACACTCAACACACAACTCTTCCCCCTAGGTTCGGGGATTCACTCACTTCAGGA
Source organism: Durusdinium trenchii (assembly GCA_963970005.1). Classification (NCBI taxonomy): domain Eukaryota; class Dinophyceae; order Suessiales; family Symbiodiniaceae; genus Durusdinium; species Durusdinium trenchii. The sequence continues at coordinate 22,365 of CAXAMN010002792.1, read as the reverse complement.
GTGGGTCAACTAAGACATGTATTGAATGAGCCAAACACCAGGAGTGGGTCGACCGCGTAGACGCAACTCTTCCAGCCGACCCGTCGGATGGCCTTTGGGTTTGGGGAGAGACGTCTGCCGAAACGGCCAAGCCGCGCGGAAACGTCCCAGAAAACGTCCCCGAACCCCTATGGGCCTATGGGGAGTAACCTGAACAAACATCTTCTGTTGAAAAAGCATGTGTGTCAAGAGATGCGAAGAGTGAAGACAATTGATTTCATCAACAAGCAAACTTTCTGGGTCAACGATTCATCATTCAGATTGTTTATCACCACTTGATTCTTCAACATCCCAAAACATCAACCAACCAAAAACCAAATGAACCTCTAAAAGCATCCAAAACACCAACATGTCCGACTAGGTCAACCACATGCTGCAGGTCTCAACCAATCGCTGAACCAAGATGCCCAAAGCAGTAGCCACTGCCACAGTTCCATGGCCGCTGCGTTCGTCACACGGCTTTGCCGTGGAGAAGCTGCGTTCGTCACGCGCGGAGCGCAGGCGAAAAAGGGAGGCTCCTCACTGGACTGTTTGGGCCCTTTTGGCACATGCCTCAAACAATTGACATGGTGTCCATGAAAAACTCTACTTATCATTCAGTTGAACCAGCAAGGAAACAAATGATTTTGTAATTTGTATCAGTTCAAGGGGGTCAACAACTACCTGGATTCTGTGAATACAGTCAATCCACTATTGCAAACTTCAAGGTCGTCAGCCTGGTGGGAAAATACCATGAACTCACCTCAAACACATGGTTTCTGCTGCTCAGTATCATCTGATAACAAATAACCTGCAGGTCTCATAAATACTATGCATTGCGTGTTGTCACACGACAGCGCTGGTGAAACAAACACTCTTTGGCTGGAGCCGAAACGGGAGGAACCGTCCGCACAAATTGGTGGAACAAGGTGGAACAATCAGGGAAATTGACTGCCAAGCCGTTTTCCATGGAAAATAGTAGAGGTTCTTCCAACCGTTCATCAGTGGGATGTTCCCAATCCACCCTCAAATGAGGGGCTGGCTATCCACAAACTTCGGTAAAGAAACCAGTTCCACCCGCAGGACCAGTTTATCGTATTCATGTTGAAAACTAGCAGTACCTACAGGTCAAAGACACCAAATTTACTGGAGTTTCTCCTACAGAAACACTACTCAACAGGGTTTTCAGGAGCAAGTTTGGACCTGTGTACAGTCTTGGACGTGTATGGGGTAAGTCTGGGTACACTACCACTGTCATAACCTGCAAAAACAAGAAAAATCGAGGTCCATGTGAATGTTCAGTGTGATAACCTGAAAAAAACTTACCAACCCCAAACACTCCATGAATGCAATATATGCCGCCCCATTGACCCCCTCAAACCACCCCTGGCCTGATCGGCATATATGGTAGTCCCATGGAGTGTCTGGGAACCTGTAAGTCTTTTCCCCCACAAGTCCCCCAAACCAAGCTGCCTCCGTGGCACGTTGACCGAATTCCAAAGGACCCCCCCCCGCTTCTCCGTCCGAACCCGAAAAGGGCCTCGCGAAGAGCATGTTTTTGGACCGAAGGGATTTCTTGATAAAACCAACCACACTATTAGTAGGTTGGATTCGTATTGACTCTTAGGTTGGAGGCCCTTGGATAAGGACCGGACTAGGATCACCGGATGATCCGGTTCAATGGCCTCCACGACCGAATGAGCCGCGTTGCGGATCCCTTCGACCAAAAACACAACGTTAAACACACACACACACAGCTTTTGTCCGTATATTTTTTGACTCTTAGGGTTCTTCGGAAACACATGTAAAATCAACGGGGTAGTTTTGGACCGGCCTCCTCACATGGAGTACACAACTAACCAAATTTACTCAACATTGAGTAACGCATCTTTTCTTCATCACCCCACAGTGCAATGGGATGAAATAAGGTGTTCAGTGGCACTGCGTCAACAATCACAACAAACATTGGATTGAGACTGTTACAAGCGCTGTGGCTGAATCTCTGCCCGCTGATTCTTCACAGTTTCATTAGATAATTGACTGAGAAAATATATCAACATATATCAACCATTTAAAGGCCCCCCCTCTGGTTTTGGCTTTAAAACACACATAAAACCATCGGACAAATATCAAAACGCAGCACCGATGTCTGATTTGTTGCACCGCCCTGCCCCCCCGGGCTAACTGTAACTTCATCACCTTCAGTACCGGAACGTAGTGCGGCTCTTTAGGAGGAATGTTTTCCTCGATCAACTGGTTTTCAACGGGGTTCCACTGAAGGACTTTCAAAAAACAGGTGGAAGCTCCAGGGCGAGGTAATCTCATTGCCCTCACGCTGCAAAAATGGACTTTTGCACATGTCTTGATGCCAGCACCCACGTCTCTCGTGTGCTTTCATTTCACCTCCATCTTCACCTCGGTGGGGCTGTGATCATGAGAAATTGGCTGCTGGTCTCGATGCGCGTCGTCGGAAACACGGTTGTGGGTCAAACCCAGGCCATTTTGATTGATCAAGAGTTCTGGATGCCACGTGCGAAAACATGACAAAGTCTCACTGCAAATGCCGCAGGCTCTTTCCCAATGGTTTAGATCCCTTCTTAAACCAGGAGACCTGACAGAATCTTGCAGTTTCTGTGCAGGGGGGCGCACACATGGTCAACACCGCGTGATCCACCATCACTTGATCTCTCTCGACCAGTGTCACCAGAGTTTCCCTCAAACCTCCTGAGGAGAAGGTGGGCCAGGGGTGGGTGCCAGGGGGGTCTAACCACCGAACCTGAGGACAAGGTTGGAGCCCTAGGGACCACCAAGACTATATAAGGCTTAAGGGGTCTGGTCTGTTTCAGTGCACGCCCGGTCGGCGGTCGTTGGGGACCCGTGAGTGGCATCCAAATCCTCCAAGTGGCGCGTGAGTTGGGCTTGGGGCTCTTTTGCAGGTACTCCAAGAGTTGCATCTGGGCCGCTGGGCGGATCCGGATCCCTGTGTTTCATCGATCTGTGAGAAGCCAAAAAGAAGAGAGAAAGCCAGCATCCCTGTTCTTTGGTTTAAGGGAAGGAACATCTATATACAGGAATGAAACCGTAGTTTTCACACCTAAAACGCAATAATTCGATTTCCTGTAAGTGTTCCCTTCAGCCAATTCTGCAATCCTGACTGGTTTCTGGGATCCTGAACGGTCAAGGGGATAGGTACCCCACCGGAGATTCGGGGGATCGTTCGGCTAGTTAGTAGTGTGTTGCAAGACGTCTGTTTGGGGATGATGTCTTCACAGTACTCACACAGGGCTCTCCTTTGTTTGGGGTCGGATTCACGCAGGGGTCCAGACCCGAACTAAACCCTATCTGTTGGTTCTGGCCCGGAGGGTCTTATAACTCTCAAACACTCTGCATGTATGCGATCTATACCTACATTGGGTGGTACCAGGGGGGTCCATTGATAGGCATATATATATGGCAGTCCCATGGAGTGTCTGGGATTAGGAAAACACATTTTGCACCCCCCGAAACGGCCGGAGAAAAACGGACAGCAATGCAGGTGCGCAGCGATGCAACATAGAAGCAACTGGACAGTTTCCAAACACAAACGCCCGATAATACCGCCCAAGCAATGCCCGCACATTGTGACAGAATCCCTCTCTCTCTCGCGAGCATGACTCGTCACTGAGCTGTCGGAAGCCAAAACGCCTAGTTCCGCAACTTCCCGCAAAAGGCCAGAAGCCAAGGGGGCTTCCGATAGAACAAGCCGGGGGAAAGCTAAGAGCACCAATGCGCACAGGATCCCTGCATTTGTTCTATGACCCAACGACCCAAACAACATCAAACAACACTATAGGGACCAGCGCCTTTGTCTACTGAACACTCCTGGAAGCATTGACCCAAGTACAGTTCTTGTTTAACCCTCTGCTCGAGTCCCAGTTGAGAGCCAACAATCTCGTCCATATCTGTTAGGAAACAGGGTCAACTTGGTTTGATGTTTGCCCCAGGACCTGAACAACAAAACAGGTTCGCAACACAGTTCCATCCAGAAAATGACCCTGGAAAATGGCACACATCCTCAAGCCATCTCGAGATTCTACTAACCCCCCAAAGATCGGGCATATCCTATTACCAAACTAGTGGATGATGATGGTTAGGTTGCAGGCCGACATCTCTAGAATAGTGATGTTCTTATTGACTGATGGCTCTGCAGTTTTCCTGGGCCCAAAACGAAAGAAGTGAAACAGCGCTAAGACTAGTAATCACATATCCTGAACATATATCCCGAATTCCCAAACATTCCATGGGACTGGCATATGTACCTATCGGTTGAGGTTGATTTGGGGTCCAAGTAGGTAAAAAAGCCAGTCCCATGGAGTGTTTGGGATTGTCAATAGAAGACACGCGTACCCGTCTCTGGGCAAACGGCAAACACCAAGTTCTTTTGAGTCCTGGAGTCTTGCAAAGGCTAGGGCGACAAAGGGCGACACACGACGACGACCAACACGTACTAAAAGGAGCTTGTCTATGCCAAAAAACGCCTATTCCCTGGAACTGGCAAAATCAACATTCATGGAACAAAACCCATCTATACTGTATATTCTACGTCAATGTCCTATATGTACATATATTCAGTTTAATCTATCATACAAACATATTATCTGATCTTATCTGTATATGTTAAGGTACCCACCTTGGTGGCCGCTGGCAGCTTCTCCAGCTCAGTGGGCGGCAGCTGTGCCAGGCGCTCCATCTGCTGCCGCTGCTCCTGGACCCGTCTGTGAGCCAACACAAACATACCCGAACCAATCATGGACTAGTCATACCCAGACACTCCATGGGACTGCCATATATGCCTATCACTTGGGGTGGTGCCAGGGGGGTCAATGTGGCGGCATATATGGCAGTCCCATGCAGTGTCTGGGATATGAGCTGTAAATTCTATCGACTAGTTGACGATTATATATCTATATATAATCGATATACGTTTAATCAATCATGAACTATGCTCTATCTATATACATCATTATATATCACTCATGGACTAGTTGCCATAAATGTGATTGCTTCATATTTCTATTATTTTCTATTCCATTGAAATGTCTGGCCCTCCATCCATGCAACTATTCCACACACGGATGGTGTGAGAATGAAGGCTCCACCTGTTCTACCCAAAGAACGGGGACCAAGTGAGCTGACTGGAGGCACCCTCAGTTTCTTGAACTGTTGATGATCCATTCAGTGCAGAAAAATCTACAGGAAACCCATAGGAAATTGAGGGGTGACTTCAACAGGCGCTGAGTCTATGGACGCCGTACGCAAACAGAAAGAAAAACACAATTCAATGGAACCAATTGAAAGAACCAATTTAACCTTCATTCAATTAATTCATTTAGTGTTTTTCTTTCAAGCTTTGTCGCCCTCTTGAACCCATTGCACATCTGCGCTTGACTGCTCTGCGCACACATGAAATGAAATGAAACATATCCCTGAACCAATCCATTGAATCTAATCAGGAAGAATGAAAAACACCATGTCCATTGAACCAATCATATCAATGTCTTTGATTCGTAATCCCTCTTGAACCAATCCATTGAATCTAGGATTTCTTTCTTTCTGCTCCCGTCACGAGGCCAGTGGAACCGCCTCGGTGTACACAGGCGCCGGCGTGGGCGGTGGAACCGCCGTAGGCACCTGGTTCGCCGAGGAGAGCGGCGTGGTTCGCTGAAGTCCAAAAAGGTGCCATGGCGTACATGTGGGAGAAGCCCCGGGCTGTAGGGATGTTCAGCCTCTCTTGAAGCTATAGGGCTTATATAATATTTAGTTGTGGTTACGTGCAGTGAATGTACCCTTGCAAACGAATCTAGGACCTGAAACCACTTGTTTTGCAGAGGACATGTGTCAAGGAAATGTGGCGGGGCGAACGGGAGCCGTCGGAGCCGTGTGTGCGTGTAGAGGAACTCTGTCTTGCAGGAGTCTCTGTTCGGGTTTTAGATGGTTTTCAGGCTAGCAGGCAGGGGTGCAAGAAAAGTGCCTGCGCGGGAAATCGTTTGGCGTCCTTGCTGTTGAACTTGTATTACCCTAAGAATCATTGGACCCTCCTATCAAGGGTTTTGACCCTGCATAGCAGGGGTTTGGACCCTCAAAACCTTCACCTTTGAGGCTCCTTGATTCTTAGGGCTACACTGACGTGGTTGAAAAGGGATCAATATAGGCAAGTAGCCACCGAATCAAGCATGAAGGTTTGCATGGTTTTCACATGTTTTCACCTTGTCACCGGGTATATAAGCGTTGACTGGGCCCATCCTAACTACCCCGAACTACTGGATGGTCGACTGTTGCATCTCCATATACTGTAGGGGTTGAGTTCATTGACCGTCCACATGGTCGTCCATCTTGCGTGGTTTATGGCATGGATAGCTGTTCTCTTGCTTGGATCCCGATGGAAGTGCTACAGGTGGGTATATCTTAAAAGGATGGATAGCAGTCCCCGGTCCCCGGTCGTGCCACCCGGAAACAGGAGGCAACGGAAGACAACAGGAGGCAACTTTCAGACTTCTAGACATTCACCCAGTTCACCGACAAATATCACCAGTGGAGTTCAAATGACTTCCTTCCCTCAGTTCAGAAAAGAATCATTTTAAGATATTTTAAGCAAAACCAGGTCAGGTACTCTCTACGACCATGTCTACGTCCGACTTCCCAAGGAGCCCAACTACTTCCGATCCAGCTTGAGGATGCAGTGAAAAAAATGGCACCAGCACCAACCAATCAATGCCATGGTAGTGGTAGTGGTACCTGAAAACATGCTTAAGACAAAAAAACAACATACACTTATAAAGGTATCTATCCATGAAAGGTTATCTATCGTTCACCGTGGTGAGTCTGGGGAACGACCGAACACTCTATGACCGACTCGTAGGGGGCTCTGACCGTCTGACCCTGCCTCTCCCGGCCGGACGTCCAGTCTGACCCAGCGAAAACCTGGTCCCGAAAACATCAGTGAGCAGTGTTTTTAGATACATTCCAGTGACATGAGGTCAACTGACCTGATTTCGTCCAATCGTTCTAAGCGATGAAAAATCCCCGACAAGTTTGCATGGCCTGTGCCATGGGTCGCAACGGCGGAGCCTGAGCAGTCGGATGGTCTGGCGAAGGAAACCGCGCGGCGGGGGGGGACGGATGGAAGCAGGTGAAGACCATAATATGGTAACATAGGCAGGTACTACATACCAGGGGCCCTCAAAACCATGAACAATAGAGGTTTTCATACACAAAAACCAGGTTTTTTGCTAGGGGAAACCAGGTCTTGGATGGTTTGTGGGGCCCCTGGTATGGCTTAAGAAGTCTATTACCCTTCCCTAAAAACTGACATGGTCACGTGGAGGGAGTTCGCCGGTCTTCCGAAAACATGGTCGTCCCAAGAACTTCTTACAGGGCCATGCCATCCACGTAACCATGTTAGTTCCGGGGAGTGTATATTGGCTATATAGGAACTTCAGAGTGTAGGCGAAGAACCAGCAGCGGGCGGCTGAAGTGGGATACTCTGTGTCTCTTTGTGTCCCTTTGTGGACGCAAAGGCCGGGGGTATCAATGAATCCTAACTACCTCTAACTACTGGATGGTCGACTGTTGCATCTCCATATAATGTAGGGGTTGAGTTCATTGACCGTCCACATGGTCGTCCATCTTGCGTGGTTTATGGCTATAGGGCTCCAGTCGTACCGAACCTGAGGTTCGGTGGAACTGGGGGGGCCCGGTACCAGGATGGTCCAGTTGTACCGTCTGAGAAGGTGCCCGGATGGGAATGGATGGGAATGGGATTAACCCCAGGATGGCCAGGTTGGCGATGGCCAAGCTGTGAAACCATTGTCGAATAGCGAGGACGAAGAGATCATTTGGATTTGCTTAAGGATGCTGTGCAAGAATCCTTCCTGAAAAGGCTCCATGGTGATTGATATGGATGAATTCAAACATTCAACAATTCAGGTGAACACCAAGAAACACAAACCCTAGTTGGTTGACATTGTTGTTGTTGACATTGTCACTGTTGTTGTTGTTGTTGTTAATCTTTTGTTTCACCAACCGACCCTGCAACAAACCCACCTCTTCAGGCCATGTGGGTGTTTGCTTTCCACCCACCCACCCCTCACAGACACGTCCCGGTCTTCGGAGTTCCACGGCTGCGTCCCCCCGCCGTCATGGGGACGCCAGGCCTTGGTCCGCTGCACCCGAGAGGGCGCAGCAGAAGTCGCGGGTCCAAATCGTCCGCCCCACTCAGTGGACTCAAGGTTTCAGAGCAGACCGTCTCGGATGTGGTGCCATTCACTTCCATGTTCGTTCCAGGGAGAGTCGACCAGTTTCCGTCGAGCTTTACACCGTCTCCGAGGTCCGTCTTCTTTGGATCCGACGCCCAAAACAGCACCAGGCTTTGGATCCGACGACGAGAGGACACGGGTCCGTGCCTCTCCCATCACATCCAAGAGGGCACGTCGAGCAGGTCTTTGGTCTCTCAGTCTCTCTGAGTAGATGGCACTGGCACCCCAAGATGTCCTGAAAAGATGGGGGCCATGCAAAAGCACCCGACTTGGGGCCCCTTGTGTCATCTACGTACTCTTGAAAATCACTGTGGACGTGCCTCCCATTTATCCCAGGGCGTCCACTATCCCGGGGCGTCCAGCATTATCCGGCACAGATATATTTAGATGACCTCTGCCCAAGTGCCCCAAAAGAGTGCTAGCAAATGCTAGCAGTACCGCTGGAAATCCAAATGAGTGCGATATACTCGTTGATGACATGAATCAATCTGGAAAAGCTTACAGTTTGACTGCTGCCTGCCTATCCTGACTGACTGCCGTTTTATTAGCTTCCAAAGGTGCTTCAGTGAGCCGCCCCCCCACGCCAAGTGAAGCCATCCGAGGCCCACCCATCCGCAAACCAAGTGGAGCAGTGCACTCCGGGTCGTCCTTTTGTCCAAACTGGATCCCAACCGCTCCATGTATCAAACAATAAGCTACTAGAAACAAGAATTCAATTATAGAAACAATCACCCTGGGAGGATCCCAACCAAGTAGCTTCTTGTTACTACTAGTAAGGCCCTTGCTCCTAGTAGCGATGCTCTTGTTCCTAGTATACCACATATGCCGATCCATTGATTCCCCAAACCATCCCTGGCCTGATCGGCAGTCCTATGGCAGTCCCAGACAGGTCCGTGTCTGGGGATGGGTAGCTCCAAAATGGGAAGACCGCCCCCATTCGACGTTCCGACGTCCATCGTCCGGGCCAAAGGGCTACTGGCCCTGGGGACCCCAAAACCCTAAGACCCTCAGGATCTGAACGGACCCGACACCTTCGCAGGGTCGAAGAAGCCGATGTTTTGCAGGGGTTTGGGGCCCGAACCGAAGCCTTTGGTTTTGGAGGGTCCGGATCCTATCTAACGAGTAAACACCCACCCGTTGAATGGAAAAAAAACAAAGGCACGAAAACCCGACCACGAAGTCGCAGCGAACTGCCAAGCTTCCTTCGTAAGTAAACTCCCCTGGTGACTATGTTTTCACTGGTCAGTTCTGGAGTGACCTCCGTTTTGGAAGAATCCCTCCAAACTTGCCTTTGCTTAGAACCTGGAAGAAGGGGATTCACCCATAAGCAAAACCAGGAAACAACTACTGTTTAAGCAAAACCAGGAAAATGTAGTTTCTTCTTGTTTTCCCTTTCAACAGGGTCAGCCAGGGTCAGCTGGGTTGTTGAAATTATCTCCAATTCTTAGGCTTGACGATGCTTGACTACTGCATCACGACCAAAACCAGCTACCCGGACACACCTGAGCAGCCCGGACGCGCCCAAGGGAGGCATACCCACCTTAAGGACACGAGGCTTCAAGTGGAAATCAATCCATGGCTTGGCTCCTGATGAACTTGTCGTTTGCCTGTGGTGAACATCACTTTTCTCATGGGGAAACTCCCAAATTCCCTCCCCCACCACGGTCAGGGAGCACGCGAAGCAAGTCACACTTGAAGTGTAACCATGGATGTATACTTACCGTATTAATGTACACCTGGTCTTTTTGGGGGGTTTATTCTCCATGTATATTCTTGACGCGGCACGCGGGGTGCACTCTGGATTCCAAGCAGCTTCGACCCTTCTTCTGACTGGTGCGACTCGTAGGGAATATGGGTGGCTGGATCCTGAGGCGTCTACAGAGATGGTGCTTCATTCCCTCATTCCTTACTTTCGTCGCACGAGTCTGTATTGGTATCAACGTGCTTGGTCTTTCTTACCCTAGACTTCCGTTCGACCATTAAAACAATGGGAACGATCTGGTGTTTGTAGTGTAAAACCCTTAGTTGATTCAGCAAAGCCTAGGGTTAGGCATCTTTGAGTTCAGGGATGACCCTCCAAGGACCGATGCAGTCGAGCCAACACATGGAGTGGGGGTTCATTGTGGTGGCTGAAAGGACGGAACTTCAAACGAAACTGGTTGGTGGTTTCAACTCACTTGGACACTTGAATACGAAAACGTTAAGCTGGTTGGTGGCCTCAACTCATGAACAAAACAATACGAGTCAGTGACAGTCAGTGGGTTCAATCATCCCAATGTAATGGTTGAAAATAAACATATCCGAAACCACCACCTAGAAAAGAACCTTTTCCAACTCTCAGTTGGCTGTGACACGGTGACACGTCCTCTTCCAAGTGTTGAGACGTTATTCCACCCTCACCTGACCGGGGGGACGACCCCACGTTGCTGTACTCCAGTTGAAGGATGTCCTTTGATTGTCGACATTTGTTCATCGTTCTAGAGACTTGACAAGAGACTCTTGTCGCTGGATCATCAAAGGATTGAAACCATGGGCTTTCCTGGCAGAACGTTAAGACCAATCCCAAAAAGGCCCACAACGGAAAACATGTAAGGCTAAGGGTCAACCCTGACTGCGAAGAAAACTACATGGGAAACCACACAACCCTGGCTCATATGGCTTTAACTCATCCTGTGAGAACGCTTCCCTAAATCTATTTTAATCATATTTTGTCGAACATGGAAAGAAGATCCCAGACACGACCTGGCTGGGACTGCCATAGGACGGCCCATCAGTTGGGAGTAGTGCCAGGGGGGTCAATGGAGGCATATATATATATATGGCAGTCCCATGGGTCGTGTCTGGGTATGGGATAAGCCCTGGGACGTAGGGATGTTCTGCCTTTCTTGAAGCTATATAGGGCTTATATTTAGTTGTGGTTACGTGCAGTGAGTGTACCCTTACAATCGAATCTAGGACCTGACAACACTCATCTTGTAGAGGACATTTAAGTCAAGGAGATGTGGCGGGGCGAATGGGAAAGCATATCCCAAACTCTGCATCCATATTTGCCTATTGGGATGGTGCCAGGGGGGTCAATGGAGGCATATATGGCAGTCCCATGGAGTGCTTGGGTATGGAAAGCATGTGAAAAGCCATCCGACTTCGCCAGGCCGCCATGGGTGATGGCATGGGTGCGAAGCCCGGCTGCCTGAGCAGTTCTCGGTCTTTCTAAGCTCGGGTGCATTGGAACTACACCCGCAACACATGTTACTGTGGTTTTAAAAGTTCTTTTTAGATGGAAGCTACTAGGAACTTAGCAAAGGGCATGACTACTAGTAGCAAGAAGCTACTATGTGGGTTAACGGGAGTCCATATACACCAACCAACTTTGGCCCACCATCGAACCTCTGATGGCCCACTGTTTCATTGAGTCCCATTGGGGCGGAAAGGATGATGATGGCTTGGTTGCAAGTCTTTCCAAAAAGTCACATATCCCTACCAGGACCTCCAACAGGTCACCACCTGCGACTTTTAAGTCTACAAACGCCTCCATGTCGGAGACCTGTTGGAAGGTGCTGGTACAAGTCCAGTCTGACCCAGTAAAACCTGGCCCTTTGCCTTCTTGAATAATAGTGTTCTTGTATGACCGACAGTAAATTGAGGTCTTTGACTTGTAGGGATATATCATCGTTTACCAGCGGCTATACTGATTTACTGGAACTGTGACACTCAGTTATTCCCATTACACTCCTCGAAAGAAAATAACATACCCAGCACCTTCAAAGGGGTCACCAATGGAAGCTCCTACACCACTAAGATCCACTATGGGACCTCCATTGGACACCCCTTGTAGGTCCAGGTAAGAATCATGGTTACGTGGATGGCATGGCCCCTTGGATGATCCTTTTCCTCTACACCACATCGCACGGATCGATCCCGCTCTGTTACTCCCCCCTTGGTATGGTACCGGGTAGGTCACAGAAACTGTCAGGTGGCGACTATGACACAACAATCATTTTCCTCTACAAACAGGTGGCGAACTCCACTTCCATGATTCTGGATAGGGCTCCAACTACCTCCTGAGAAGGTGGTTGGGGTGGGGTTCGGGGGTCTAAAAAACCTTCTGAGGATATGGTTGGAGAGTTGGAGCCCTATAGGCTACATTGAGCTTGTGTTCTTCATCTCGTTCGCATTGTGGTTGTGGAAGCCCGCGTTTATAGCGTGTCTTGCTCTCATGTGTCAAAAAAAGGACTCATGTCTCACATGCCGAGCCTTTTGTTCCAGGATCGTGCGAGTGGCAACTGTGATCCCACTGAGGAGCGTTGATCCAGGATTTGGTGCGAAGGACTAGCTCAGCAGCATTTCTGCAGAGAACGCTTCCCACCACGGCCCACATAAGTTGTGGGTTTCGACAACGATTTGGCCGGTTTTATCCAGGGAACATGACACCTCTGCATTTTGGAGAAGACCTCCGCATGCCGGTTGGTGAAGTGTGGCACACAAACGGGGAAGCCTTACTGCAGGGACTTGCCCTCACTGGGGGGCCAAATGCATCCTTTAGAAAACCCTAAGATTCAACACTCCTTTGGACATCTCATGGCTATCCAGCTGGTGTTCACTCCACATATTCTCATGGAAATTCCGTGGAGTGAACACCAGCCGTTGGTGTCTTTGGATTTCATGGTCCGGGACCACGCCATCCACGCCGCCAGAAAAAAGATGCGCGCAGCGGAACCGGTAAGGGTACCCGGACAGGAACGGTAGAGGCTGACCTGCGAAGGGGCGCGCAGGGCGAACCGCGACTGTGAAGGGGGGGGCGCAGGGCTTTGGAATCACTGCAGTCCGGGACATGGTAAAAACCACGAATCGCCTACCTGGACCTGAAGAAGCATAGTCCCAAACGAGGTCCCGTCTTAGCAGTGTAGGACTTCCATGACTCGTGAACCCCTTTGATGGTGCTGGTCATGAAGACTCACTGTTCCCCGGCGAGCACCCCATCCAACCAAAACGGACTACCATTGGCTTCCGAACAAACTACTAGGGTGTCAAGTGATAGTAGAAACTGCGATGCCGGGAAGTGTGAATTTGTAGCTTGCCCGGCCTTGCCCTAGGATTCCAACCACTATAGTATGCATTTTAATCATTTTAATGGTCTTGATATACCAAACCACCATTCTTATCCTTATACTAAGGATTTTACACTACAAACAACAGCTCAACCATTTAGAATCATACCAGAACGACACCCCGATGGCCCGGGGGCCAGGGAACCGGGGCGTCTTGGACTGTGACTCCTGTGACGAGAACGTGACTCAGGGGGGAACTTGAAGGAAAAAGTGTTGGGTGAAGTCCGCCTCATTTTCACCGGACAGAATCCTAGATTGTTGTTTATTACTCAAACTAACTTCTGCCACATATGGAGATGTGAAGCCATTCGGGTAGGGGGTTGTGTCTATTTAATCAACCATCTCCATATAACCTTTCTTCACCTCTTCCCGGCAGCAGCACCTGGACCGATCTCGGCACCGTCTCCGCACCGCCGCACGACGTTTTTTCTGCATTTCGCACGGTCTGTACATGCTGAAACCGAGCGAAAGGTTTTCGACGAGAAAAAAATCATCGAGCAACGTCGGTACTTTCGGCGACGAGGCGGTACTTTCGGCGACGAGGCGTTCTCTTTTGGGTTCAGGTGGAGGAGTGGATGAGTATAGCAAAAGTGAGGAGACATTTGTTGAATGGGATTATGCTCGACTGGATTTTCATAACACATCATAACACCAATGCTTCAAAAAGAGAACCAGGATTTCAATCATATAGTCCATATAGTGCCATATTCGGGGAATGAAAGTGCCGTAGCGAACAAACGGAGATGACTTTCCTGGCCGAGACCAAAAGCTTCCTTGACTGCGGATTCTCTACCAGGGACTACCAGAGAATGCGAATAGGCTCATGGTCTTGACACACCTTAGGGCTCTTGGCCCATATCCTCAGGTTCGGTGGTTAGAGCTCCCTAGCACCCACCCTAATCACCTTCTCAGGAGGTAGGCCAGGAGTTAGTGATCGAAAAATTGTCATTTAAGGAGCCACACCATCCACTTCCATAGTTCATTCCGGGGAGTATGCACTGGCTAAAAATATCTAAACATGCATGCAAATAATATTAGGTACTTCCCACTGCAGGGCTATTTCTCAAATATTACAGTAGGTACTTCCATGTTACTTCCAGAACAATTCCAGGGAGTGTAAGTTCTCTATAGATCACTGCAAGCGTCCAGGTCGCCGCGTCGCCGACCCTACTCGCCTTCCAGCCGGGCTCTCAGATCGAGGACCCGGTCGAAATTCCGGTCGCCACATGACGACAACACCTCTGAAGTCATGCTCGTGAACTTCTTGGGCTTTTGGGAAAGAACACCGTTTTCTCACAAGTTGAGCCTTAAAGGATAGCCTTAAAGGATGTTATTAAAACGTCAAAGACTGGCCACCATTAAAGTCACCTATCACTTAGAGTTCGTAAGTCCTCCCACTTGGATGGAAAAACATCATCTTGTTGATTCGTTCTTCCAATAGGTGACTTATATACTACCCCATCTTTCGCCTCTATACCTGGCAAAATCTTGGCTTTCATGAGTTCCCACATGTTTCTATACTTACCTGGTCAATCATTTCCTCTCACTTCCAGCTCTACCATTCTCCGACTCACCGGTCTCCTTTGTGGCGACGGGAACGATACCCCGAACCACCGCGGAGTTTCTGCGGCTCAGTCGTCGTCCGTCGCGCGCCGTCGCGCGCCGTCAGTCGTCCCAGGTGTCGAGCTCCAATTGAAACCAGTGGTGCTGCAGCAATTCCTGGGCCAAGACTCTCCGATCATCGGGTGGAAGAAAACCCAGACCCGCCCATGTTCCGAGGTAGGACATGGGTTTCTACTTTTTTTTGCGCGTTGCGATGGGGTGCCCATGCAGAACCGAAGACGAAGAGGTTTTTTTTTACCGAAAGAAGGCTCAATGTCGACAAGCAAAGGTAGGCATTGCAAGCCACGTTGCTTGGAACAAAGGGCCCGGTTTGCGCGAGGTTCTTGAGCCGACGAACAAAGAACGGGGCCTTTGGTACGACGCGAAGGCTCGGGTTGGAGCTTTGAAGGGAGCCGTGAAGGGTAGGGTTAAGAGGTGTTTGTGTACCTACCAGGGCCCTCCTGTCGGGGTGTCTATTTATAGCCCCTGAGCTGTTAAGGGGTGTCCATTAACCACCCTCCAAGTCCTACCTACCTGGTCAATCCCTACTAGCGCTCCAGTCGTACCTCCTCAGACCATCCATGGGACTGGAATAGTTATAACTACCTGTACATGGATGGGTCATTTTCATGGGGTTTTCATGTCCCTACACCTCCAAGTACCTCCTCAGAAGGTATGACTGGACATATCTGGACCCTCCTGGCACCCACCCCAGTCCCACCTTCTCAGAAGGTACAACTGGAGCCCTAGGGTATGTTGTCCTTCTCGTCCATGGTCTATGGGTGTCTGAAAGTGTTCCGAGCGCGGGCCAAAACGTCAAGTCCCAAAGCGTGAAATGAGGCGGAAGTGGGACTCGAGGAGCCCTGGAAAAGAGTAACACATAACTACCAGGAGTCACAAAGGGGTGTCCAATGAAGTACCCCACACTACCTATAGGCTTCCAGACAGGGCACCCCTTTGTGACTCCTGGTATTACCGGGGATTTTGGTCACCAGCACCTGAAAAAAAGGGGTCACCTGGCTGGTTTCGCCTCAGCCCACCACGATCAGGGACCTCCAGACAGGACACCCCTTAAGGTCCAGGCATAGGAAAAATCAACATCACACTGCTATAGTGAGGAAACAAAGGGGAAAGAAAGCTAGGGTTGGAGATTCCAGCAGGGCAAAGGCTGAACATCCCAGTGACAGCCTTACCTGGCACAAAGGAAACAGTTGAAACTAATTGCTACAGAGTAGCAACTCCGCCAAGTCAAACAGTTTGTTGGAACGTGTTGAAACCATTTGCACCAAACAATTTTGCTAGGGATCCACGTCGTTCCCTTAAGGTGATGTGTTCGAAACTGTTGTTACGTAGGTTTGGAGAGTCCAAAAGTCGGTCCCTGAGTCACTGAGAAGGTAGGTTCTGGAGCTGTAGGCATCCAAACTGGCTGGACAGTCAGGGTGAGTTCTTCAAAGCCATCCGATTTGACGGGCATCCGTCAGCAGGCAACCCACGAGGTCGCTCGCTGAGAGTCCCGTGGTTCCAGTTCGACCGACGACCAAACCGGTTCGACCGAAGGAAGGGGTTTTTGGTTCCTTACTACGACGTGGGTTGCCTGCCTGGGATGCACTGGGGATGGTTCACTCCCACACCACGAGTCCCGTGATGCTAGCCTACCTCTCTTGTCTCTTGCTATACCCAGCCTTTCTTGCTATACCCAGCCTTCCATTCAACCATTGGATGGCCTGGTTTTTTTCTGTATAGTCTAAACATGTCTATAAATACCTTTCTAGCAACATGTTAGAGCAGCTGGTTGTTCGGTATTCAAACGGCTCCAAGTGCTTCCCCAGGTTCGGTGTTTTTTGCCCTTCAAACCCTCAACACCGAACCTCAGGTTCTACGACTGGAGCCATTGAGGTTCAAACCATTCAATCAGCTTGAATTTTCCAACTAATTAGCCAAAACATTGTTATCCCATGGCTATAACGACATGGCTAAACATCTAACGAAAGTCAAAGCAGCTGGTTCTGCAGGATTCAACGGCCCAGGGCTGCGCCGATCTCCGCCGAGCGGCCGCAGCGCTCCATCGGTCTTCGGGCGTGCGACACACGCAGCGCTGCAAGAAGTCCTGCCGTCCGGAGTGAGCCGCGAACGGGGAGCGAACCGTCTGGGTGTCCTGGCTAGGCTACCCTACCTTACTTGCAGACCTCCAGACAGGGTACCCATTGGAAGTGCCACAAAAGAAGGGAACAAGTCGTGTTATGTCCAGCACCACCCAGTTCAGGTGGTTATTAGATGGAACATAGATAGATAGTCAGGGGGGGGTCATAGACTGGTGGCGCTGGTTATTTTAATGTGTTTGTTTATTGTTTTTTTTCCAAAGTTGTTTTTTATTTGCGGGGTGCAAGTGACCTTGTTTTTGCATTTAGAGTGCTTGACCCACATGCACCAAGTTTCATAGCCTGGCTGAGACTGTCTTCGAAACCAAATAACATGTAAGTCAGGGAGATCATCTTTGTTATTTCCGGCTCATTAGCCTGTTCACGGCTATGATTCATGATATGTGCCCCCATTATTTCATTCCAGTCTACAAAATCTTTGGTGTCATATACGGTGCGGTGTGATAATCAACTATCTAGGGTTCCAGAATGCAACTCAAGACCTGCTGACCTACGGTCTGCCTGAATGCTCCCCCGGCTCCTTTAAGTTTGATTCTGTTGGTAGCAGCTGCGGGGGGTACATTGCAACCCAACCCTTAAAGATAAAACCCGTCCGATGGAAAAGGTTGTATGGGGTGCAATGCTGAAGGGCCCATCAGAATAAAAAGCAGAATAAAAGAGAACATGTAAATCCACAAGGCTCAAAAAACATTAATTGTCGGTTTCGGTCAAGGAAAATCAATGGCCCGTTTCTAAGACCTTATAGTTAAGAGATCCCAGTGCCCAGACAGCGCTGAAATTATTGAGTGAACAAATAAACACAAACAATAAGCAAAAAAACCACAAAAACAATAATCAACTCAAGAACCCAAATCCAAAACAGACGCAACAGAAAAACTCGAAACAAACTCATAAAGAACTCAAAATAACTCAAGAAAAATGACTCAAAACCTGAGAAGCTGCAAAACGAAAGCCAGCTTTTTTGTCCACGAGCACGTTGTTGGCCAAAGGCAGCATGCAGCATCGCGCACGGCGTGCTTCCGTGCACCCCTACACACCACCTCAAGTTCCCTTTCCGTCATCCGCTCGATAACCTTTACGCACGCATAGCAATCCACAGCTTTGAAGTCTCATTCGTGCTTTGAACTTATGTGTGGTCCGTATATATGCTGTGTTTCTATACCTCTTACACACCTATATAAGTTCAAAGCACGAATGAGACTTCAAATCTGTGGATTGCTGTTGCACACCTATATAAGTTCAAAGCACGAATGAGACTTCAAATCTGTGGATTGCTGTGCGTGTGTAAAGGTTATCGAGCGGTTGACGGAAAGGGAACTTGAAGTATTATACCTGGTAACTGAATTGTAGCTACCCTGGGTATCTATACCTGGCAAGGCGCCAGCTACACCTTACCAATGAGATGATGCAAATGATGCAAATTGCATTTCTTGCATCACCACCCCTCAAAAATCACAGAAACTCAACCTCAAAAACCTTACTTCCGTGGACCCCTCTCCCCCACCTAATTTCGAGTTTACGTGGTACGTTTGCGGCGCGGGCCACCCCCCCAGACCCCCTACTTACTCACATCGTTCGCTAAACACAACTCAGCTGGCGCCTTCTACGAAGGCTGGCTTTCGTAACAAACTCAAGAGAAACTCAACTCAAATGCCAACTTGAGTCTCATTTGAGTCCAAATTGAGTGTTTTTTGAGTTTGTCCTACCAAAACTCGAAAAGTATTCAAAAATACTCAAATCATACTCAAACTGAACCCAAACCAAGCTCAAGCCAGTTGTTATTTGCGCTTTCTTGCGTTTTTCTTTGAAGTATTCCTGGGTCCAATCTGAGTGTATTTTGAATCTCTCAGTTGAGTTGCTTTGGAGTCTGAGATTCTAGCCTGATTTTTTTTTTGAGTAGGTTGCGGTTTTTGTTATTTCATCTTGACCCCTTGCTGTCTGGGCTCGCGTTTTCTTAACCTTATAGACCTTATAACTAAAGACCCAAGGCTAGATTTTGCACTCTTCTCTGTTTACATTCACGGTGTTGAACAATTCTGTTTCCAGTACTACGCACGCTTGGAGTTGCAGCATCCGCTGCAAACACACCCGTTCTTGTAACACGCGTGGATCTTGTCCGGGCGCTCGCACACGGAGTCCATGCTTCTGAGATCAGCAGTGGATATGTTGCACGGCGCTTGCCTTCTCGCAGTGTGTGTCGCTCATGCAACAGTGCTTTCGTAGCAAAGCAATGTGTACTGCTGCCCACATTTCTGGATCTTTTTGCTTCGTTGTCGCAGAATTCTGTGCAAATAAGGAATCCGTGGCGCCGGGTGCAGCACCTGCGCGTGTGTTTTCGCCTTGACATAGTGGCGCGCAAAGTCAGATTCGCCATAAAGCTTTTCCAGCTTCTTGTAAGGGGACACAACTGATGTGCATGGCATACACACAAAGGCTCATAGATTGCAAGTCTTCATAGAAGGACGTCGCGCGCACTTCGCGCGGAATTTCTCCAAACCAGCAGCCCAATGTTCGTGATGGGGACATCTGCTTGAGTGTCCAAGTAATCTTCAACTCGATCACTATTACGCCGCATCTCCTCGAAGAAACCCCACAGTACACGTTTCATCATGATCCTCCAGAATATCTGTGTGCGAAGCACCTCGCGTCCTGTGAGCCGCTGCAAGGACATGAGACAGAACCCTTTCATCACAGCGTGGCCTGCGGAAGTCCATATACGACATAAGCATCGACGCGCTTCTTTTGCTGGGGTGTCAGAGCTCGCCATTCATGTAAAGGAGGCATGGGATACGCAAGCTGTAATCTTGCAGTTTTCTCCTGCTCTGCCGCAGCTCGAGGTCTAGCTTCCAGTTGGCTCATTCCGGGTGTCAAACGCTTCAGAACAGGTCCACAAGTCATGGACGGCTTTTGTGGTACAGTCGCATGTATATAACAGGATGTCTGAGTGCCTGCTCGAATACCTTCCACGACGCACTCGCGGACCTGGTGCAAAGTTCTTTTTGATCTGCAGGCAAGAAACGACCTCCGAAACGAGCAGCATCCGCTGCGCCCTCCAAGTGGATGTGATACAGCGCTGTGATTCAAGCGCGCGCGCACGGCGCCGGAAAAATAGCCAGCAAAGATCTCCGCAGCTCTCCTTTCGTGGGCACCGCTAATCATCCCGCTCCCCAGCGACACGCCGCATTTACACCAACATGTTTTCCTTCCCCCAATAGCCCGGACTCACATCACAGATGGACTTTGGCCACACAGTCTGCCACACACTAGATACAGCAATGTAACACCAAGCCTCATGGAAACTGCCAATCATCCGCTCCCCAGCGACACGCCAAATTTACACCAGCATGTTCCCTTCCCCCAATGGCACGGACTCACGCAAATGCACTTTCCACCGAAGCCGCGCAGAACCGTATGGCACAGCGACATCACAGATCGACTTTCGCCACAGGGTCTGCCATAGACATAGATACAACCATGAGTGGCCGTTTCTAAGGCCAGCTCTCACAAGCTACTGTCCGCAATACAATTTGTACTACAAAGTTGCCACTTACTTCTGAAGCCAGCTTACACAAAAGCTACTTCCCGCGTCTCAAAGTCTCCAAAACCAGCCCCTCCAAACCACGGCCACCGGCACGCCCATGCCAATGTCACAGCGACATTCACCTCCACCAAACCTCGCAACCTCACGATTCCCTGCGCCTGGCACATGCGACAAAAAGTCGACTTCGACATCTCCAACACCGACAAAACACTGCGCCTTCCACGAAAAGTGCGGATATTACATCGATCTTCATATCTTGAACCAAACTTTCCACCACACCACACGTTTGGAATGAATTCGGCACGTTCTGCGCACACGTCCATCCACCAAAATCATCATTTTAGGTGAGACTTGTCAAGAAACACAGCTTCGAAGCAACAGCCTCAAACGCCAATCCCAATGTCAGAGCCACATCCAACACCCCAAAAACACAACCCTCCAAAAAACAATCACAATCTGACTGCGAAGAAAACTGCGCATCTTGCAAAACGCTGCACCTGCGCAGGAATTCAAGCCTCCAAATTCCAACATGTTGCAAACGTATGCAATCGTAAGGTATTTACGACTCTACGACGAATCTGACGATCCTCCTCTATTTAAACAAGATGGGGGATGCGTCAAAGGGAGACCACGTCAACCCCCCGTGTGAGAGGGGTTGGTGATATTGATTCTGACCATCATCCACAGTCAGAAAAATTTCCTGAAATCTGCAAACAAGTCTATGCACCCTCCTGACCAAAAAAAACTGAAATCAAACTCTATAAGCAAAGTACGTTCCCACCTTTTGCATTTGTGCAAAATCTGATTTGAACTTGTTCTCTGTATTTGATGGAACCTCCATTTCAGTAGTAGACATCTGTATGCTTGAGTCTCAGGCGCATTTAAACATGACATTGAAAAACGCAAGAATTATCAACTCAGGAATCATTTAGTATGTAAACACCTACGAACCCCAATGATTCCAATTATCTAAAAGCATTCCTGTAAGGAAGCACTTTCGCCCCGCCGGCCACACAATGCTGCGATCACGAGAACCAACCCGACTCTAGCCCCATCGAGCCGAGAACCCTTCGCTACGCATTCGGGAAACACGGGGTGAACACCATGAGGTCGTCCGTCTAAATGACGAGATGTTGCCAGCATAAGATCCACAGGGTGGATTGTTGTGGCTCGGTGAGGGCAGTGACGTCTTGCGTCCTTTGGAGGTTCAAAGGCCCTTAGCGACAGTGGATTGTGTTATTTCTGTGCAGGGCGTCTTAAAGGCTTTGCCCGACACCTTTCTAGCTGATGTTTGACAATGGATTTGACAGTGGACGTTTGAAAAAGGACATTTCTTGATACCTATTGACCCTTCTGACTTGCTCGCATTGCGCGGTGAAACCTGCGGCGAGTACGGGATTGAGAACAAAAGTTCCGATGGGTTCCGATTTGTTTGTGGCGGCAGCTGTAAGTGGCTTGAGTTCCGCGTCTCCTTTATTTATTCTGGTTCCTGCGCGAAAATGGCTGAGTCTGAGTGAGGGTCCCGAAGATCGTAGATCTTCTTGTGCGGAGATCGCACATGATGTTACAGCAGCAAGCAAGATGTTCCAATCCTTCCCCCCTATGACCAGTGGCCATGGTTGCGGGCTCATGTGGCCACTTTG
>CAXAMN010002781.1:405895-416216 GCA_963970005.1 Durusdinium trenchii | reverse complement strand
AAAAACTTTATTTTCTTTTATTTATTTTATATATATATATTTTTTTTTTTAAACCCCTCACCATAGACTGGACTACTATGTATGACATGTAGTTTGTCAACCTGTGTTCGCTTCTGCTTCATCTTGCATTGATGTACATTACCCTACCCTGTGCTACTTCTCCTGTTTGTATCCCCCCTTCTTCTACATCTATTTGGAATAGTAACCTATCCGAGTCTCATTGCATCTTTGACACACTCGTTTTTTAGAATGGAGTAGAGTACAGCAGTTGGGACGAAGCTGAATGGCGAGGAGTGGGCTAGTTATCCGATAAACAGTGAGAAAGCACCCCTAATACAAATAGTATATAAAATCTTTCATAAGCTCCTTTTCGTATTTATGCACCTAAAGGCTTTGCAAGCAGCAAGCAAATGATGCACCCTAACGCTCTGCAGGATGCCCTGGACATGCGCATACTTTTCACTCTTAAATATGTTGCCTATTCTTCAGACCGAAATTGAATGATACAGAACACGAAAAGATGTGAATGTGCAAGTGCGCAGAAGGTTTCAACCTAGGACAGGAGAGGGAGGGAGTGACAGACGAAAAGTAAGCCTACAACCTAACTTTTATGCTTGTAATGCAATGGAGGACTCAACAAGGATCGCACACCCATGATATTGTTCAATTTTGGTCACAGTAATCTCATGGGTGTATTCTGTTTGTATGTATGCTACTCTACTCTGCACTATTCTACCTGGATAAGTAGCCTAGTCTATCTTATCCTGCCGTAGTCGTTGACGCACTCATTTAAACTCGAGTTGCATCTTTACAATGGTTTCCAATAGTGGTTAGAGCCAAGATCAGATCTTTACACAGCCGACCAGAACTACCTTGTACTTTGTCAACCACAGACCAGGACTACTACAGTAATTACATATTATATTTTATATTACATATATATTGTTGTATACATGTAGTTTATCAACCTGTTTTTGCTTCTGCTTTATCTTTTACCATACCCTATGCCACTTCTCCTGTCTGTCACCAACCTTGCTCTACATTTATTTGGCATAGTGTATTATCCGAGTCTTCTTTGCGCAATCGTTTTTCAAAAAAGAATACAGTACAGTACAGCAGCTGGGACGAAGTTGAATGGAGAGGAGTGGGCTAGTTATCCGATAAACAATAAGACAGTACCCCCTAATATACAGTAATCAATATGTAAACCCTTGCATAAGCTCCTTTTCGTATTTATGTACCTAAAGGTTTTGCCCTGGAAATGCGCGTACTTTTTGACTCTTATATTCTCTGCCCATTTACCCTACTATTGTCTACTTGAAGGGAGGTATGCAAGGAAGACTGCAGATCGAAATTAAATAAAAAGTGAACAGATGTGAACATGCAAGCGTGCAAGAGGCTTCAACCTAGGACAGGAGAGGGAGGGACAGATGAAAAGTAAGGCGACAACAAGACTTTTCTGGTTGTAATGCTGCAGGATGTGCTAGAATATGTCTTCCTGCCCATATTCTCTGTGTTCATGTCCTCCGTTACTCAGAACGCAGGCTGTGCAAAATGTCCATAGGAGAAATGGATGACGCAACAAGGGTCAACAAAGGGCAAGAACGGCAAGAACCACACCCATAATATTGTTCAATTTTAGTCGCAATTATCGCGTGGGTGTATTCTGTCTGTATGTATGCTACTCTACTCTGCGTAATTCTACCTGGATAACTAGTCTAGTGTATCCTACCCTGCAGTAGTCTTTGACACACTCATTTAAACTCGAACTTTATCTTTACAATAGTGGTTAGAGCCAAGGTCAGATCTCAGCACAGCCGATCAAAACTACCATGTACTTTGTCCACCCGAGACCAGGACTACTAATTATATATTACATATATCATTTGTATGTAGTTGATCAACCTGTGTATCTTTTACCCTACCCTATACCACTTCTCCTGTTTGTATCCCACCAGGCTCTACGTTTATTTGGTAAGGTATATTATCCAAGTCTCATTGCATCTTTGGCACAATCGTTTTTAGAATAGAGTAGAGTACAGCAGTTGAGACGAAGCTGAGGAGTGAGAGGTCGTTATATTATACGTAAAGGTTCCCCCCCCGACATATATATATATATTAAAGATCACTGCAGTATAGAGTAGGTTTCAATTGAAAGAACAAGCACGGGGATGTTAACGCTCCCAAAATGTTTGAAGATTCAAAGTTGACGCTCACATCACTGGCGGTTGAGGCTGCGTGGTGCGCATGCGAGGAGTTGCGAACACCTTTGATGCATTACATTTTGCGCAGCCGCGCGAAGGCACGGGTTGTGCGGTGCAACTTGCGTGCGAAGAACTTCACAAGCGCACTGCAAAGGAGACTGTGGACACCCAGCTTCAGCCAGAAGTTCAAGTGGCTTGGCTGCCAGTTCTTCAGCGGACTGGGCATTGCTGCAGTGCCTGATGCATTTCCAGCACTTGCTCAGGAAGAGCTTTTGGAAGAAGCTGCGCAGGAGCGAGGGTCCTGCAAAGCGTGCAAACGAGAGTTGTCTTGTCCGCTGGCCTCCAACCTACTAGCGATGGCCTCCACCCTAGTAGCGATGGCCTCCAACCTAAGAGCGATGACCTCTAACTTACTAACAAACTAGATCTGCCCTTGTCAAGACTTGTTGCAGCCCACGAGCCTTTTGGCAGGACCTTCCGAAGCTCCTGGGGAAGGAGACGTCCGGTTGCCAGATATCAGTCTTGGGCCTCTGTCCAGAAGATTACCAGGTGCTGTTTTTCCAGGACATCTCAGGACCACTCTCGCACTGACCCAAAACCACCGTGTGGGCGCATCCATGTTCTGGGACTCAATAACGGCGCATTGTGTGAGGTGACCTTGCAACGCCGCGGTTAAGAATTGAATGAAATTCAATGCACGATGCAGCGCGAGCCATTCAGTGACTTGGACTACGGCGCCTGTACTTATATAACGCTGTTATATAACACTCCCGTGAAACAATCTAGCACGACACTATTGCAAGACACGCAAAAATGGGTGCAATGTCATGCACCATCTTGATGGAGGCATCGTTGTCATCCTTCAAGTCCTTCCATGCGCGCAATCTGTCCATAACGGATTGAGTCCTTTGAGCATGGATTGATTCTGTAGCTTCTTGTTACTAGTAGTAATACACTTACGTACTTGTAGCGTCCTTCCTACTAGTAGCGATGCACCTTCTTACTAGTAGCTTCTTGCTACTATGGACTGATATTCGATCATGTCTTCTATGCCCTTTTCCAAAAGCTGAAAGAGCTGCAGAGTAGAGCGGCTTTGAGCAGGGTAGAGGAGGGCAGCCTTTCTCTCACTTTTCCTCAAGCGCCCCAGGCCATTGTGGGTGTTCTTGTACTTTTGTTGTCTCATCTATTTTTTCCCTTGCCTCACTCCTGGCCGTTGGAGCAGAGCGCAACCCTGGCATTGCTGCATTGCTTCCGAGTTCGTTCGGAGCACGTTTGCGAGCTTGCAACCCGGAGGAGCAGGCAGCGAAGAAGAAGGAGCTGTGTTGTGAGCAATGGGAGCCATAGCTCTAGATTTTAAGGCCTAACACAATTTGTTGTTTTTTGTGCAATTGCGGCTGACACACGCACACACACCCCAACGCCCACCACTTTCTTTAGCTACGCAGAAGAAGGAGGCTCACTCTCGTGCATTCTTTTTTAGAGATCATGCTTTAGTTCAACTAGGCTTCCTTTCGACATCAACACCCACTCTTCCTCCTATCGTTGTTCTTCTAAATCTTTGAGCCCACAGATGATGTCTTCTCCAGGAAGCAGCAGCGGCTGCCAAGAAGCAGGCAGATCGCGTTTGTGTTATTTCATCTCAGTCAGTTTTGCCGTTCGAACGCCACTTGTACGGAGGAAGAGGCAAGCAAGAAGCTAGATTCTTGTCGTTTAGCATTTTCACTTTCAATTTCGTGAAAAAGGTGGAAGAGCAAGAAGCTCGAAGAAAGAGAGAGGCATTGAACAGTTGAACCCATATTTTTTGCTGGTCAACATCTGGACCGTCACACACACAATGGCCTTGGTAGGAGGAAGCTGGGGCAATCAAAAAGCAGGCAAGTGTGGTTTCTTGAGGTGAGATGTTACCGTCGGCACTGGTATGAACATTTAAGATACTGTATTATCCTGGGTTGCTACCATTTTCTCTCGGAGAGCCATCAAGACAGCCTTTGCAACGGGGAGGAGGAAGCTGTAGCAAAAAAGAAGCAGGCAGCACACAGGGCTTTTGAGATTTTGAGAGTGAACTTTGTTTGCTATGCTGTTTTGCCACTCTATCGAAAAGCAATCACAGCTTTTGCATTGAGGAGGAGGAAGCCGCCGCAAGAAAGAAGCAGGCAGCGCACAGCATGTTGACAGTTTTTGGAGAGAGGCCTGTGTATGTTGTACGACACCTTTTTGCTACCAGGAGGAGGAAGCCACGGCAAGAAAGAAGCAGGCAGTGCTGTTTTGTTGTCCACTTTCTTCAGTACAATGCAACCGCTACACACGCCGAGGAGGAAGAAGCAGCGGCGAGAAAGAAGCAGGCTGCAGTGTGCTTTGGAGTGGCTCTTTATCACTGGTAGAGTCACTATTGACTATTAACACCAGGAAGAGGAGGCTGCAAGGAAAAAGCAGGCTGTATGCGCTTTTTGCCTTGCAAAGTGTTTTGTAGCTTATACCTATGGGTGTAGACAAACCTTATGTGGATGTGAGTCAGATGAAGGAGACCAAAGAGACATGCCTGTTTAACCATGGTATCCGGAAATGCTAAGGGTAAGGATAGACTATACATTCTTTTCGACCCACAGTCTGTGGAACGGTCCACTGCCATAGTTCCGAACTGCCATCAACTTTTCGCTCGTTATGCGCTTTTCGAAGGATGGGAAAGGCAAAGGCAAGGAAGACAGGAAGGACTATCTCAGAGCGGCGATCAAAGGGCTTGCAGCATGTCACGCGTCGCGCAATTGTGTGAAAAGACGCTTCTTTTTTCCTTCTCTGTTGCTCTTTGTTTTTTTGCGGGACTTTTCTTTGGACTTCTCGACGGTTCATTTTCCTTTCTGTCAGCAGCTGTATACCATGTCGATGGCCGAAGAGGACAAGATGGAAAGGGCAACCCACTGAACAGTTTTTCGTTGTTTACTGAGGACTCACTACTGACGCAGTCCATGTCAAACACATATTTTGCTGTCGCAAGCCTAAGCTTGAGGCAAAGGGAAAGAGGATGGTAAGGGCAAAGGTAAAGCAACAGGCAAAGGGGAGAAAGGCAGGATGTTGCAGTGGATTTTGGGTTTGCTGGGAAACGTATTCCCGAATGCGTAGCGAAGGGTTCTCGTTTAACTCTGGGGGTCTGGGGGTAGAGCCTTGTTCGCGACCCGTTGTTTCTATCTTCGCAACCGTCCGCAACCGTTCGCAACCGTCCGCAACCGTTCGCAGTAGAGCGCTAAGGCGCTGCCAGTGGGGGAAGCTTTTGGAGAGGGTTTCGGATGAAAACGTGACGTGTCAGATTCGTGTGAAATAGCGAGGAATCGTGTGGAAATGTAAGATGTTGAAGTGTGGAGGATGATTTCACTGCGCAGGCGCAGCGTTTTGTGAGATCTGCAGTTTTCTGCGCAGTTCCATTGGGATTAGCGTGTGGAGAGTCGTGTTTTTCGGGTGTTGGATGTGGCCGTGCCATTGGGATTTGCGTTCAGGGTGTGGCATCGAAGCTCTGTTTTCGTGACAAGTCTCAGTTGAAATGCAAATTTTGTTGGATGGGGGTGTGCTCACAACGGGTCGCAATCATTCCAAACGTGTGGTGTGGTGCAAATTTTGTTGAAGCTCACATGAGATGATATTGTCACTTTTCGTGGCAGGCGCAGTACTTTGTGCGGGTTTTGAGGTATGGAAGTGCAATTTTCGTGGCAGGCGCAGGGAGTCGTGAGGTTGCGAGGTGTGACGGAGGTGACATTTCGTGGCAGGAGCAGTACTTTGTGCACGTCAGACGTGTGGACGTGGAAAGATTCGTGGCAGGCGCAGGGAATCGTGAGGTTCTGAGTTGTGGTAGAGGTGAATGTCGCTGTCACATTGGGATTGGCGTGTGAGCGGGTGTTGTTTGGAGGGGCTGGAATCGCGAAACTGCTTGGCAGGGCTGCGTGATGTGTGTGCTCCGATGGGTGTTTCCGCTTGACTTTGGAGGAAGTCTCGTACGAAACGCTCGTTTTGCAGACTTTGACATGTAAGTTTTGAGGAAGTCTCGTACGAAACGCTCGTTTTGGAGACTTGACGTGTGACTTTTGGAGGAAGTCTCGTACGAAACGCTCGTTTTGGAGACTTGACGCATGACTTCTGGAGGAAGTCTCGTACGAAACGCTCGTTTTGGAGACTTGACGCGTGACTTTTGGAGGAAGTCTCGTACGAAACGCTCGTCTTGCAGCCTCGAAGCGTGTGTCCTGCAAGACTGTCCCAGATACAGTGTCCCACAAGAGTGTCCCGTATGAGTGTCCCACAAGAGTGTCCCACAAGAGTGTCCCGCAAGAAGTGTCCCACAAGAGTGTCTCACAAGAGTGTCCATTAAGAGTATCCCACAAGAGTGTCCTAAAAGAGTGTCCCACAACAGATCACAAGAGTGTCCTACAAGAGTGTCCCACAAGAGTGCCCTACAAGAGTGTCCCACAAACAACTTCACAAGAGTGTCCCGCAAGAATGTCCTACAGGAGTATCCCAGAAGAGTTTCCTACAAGAGTGTCCCACAAGAGTGTCCCACAAGTGTGTGTCAAAAGAGTGTCCTACAAGAGTGTCCCACAAGAGTGTCCTTCAAGAGTGTCGCACAAGAGTGTCCCGCAACAGTGTCCCACAAGAGTGTCCCGCAAGAGTGTCCTACAAGAGTGTCCCCCAAGTGTGTCCCATAAGAGTGACCCACAAGAGTGTCCTATAAGAGTGTCCCACAAGAGTGTCCTACAAGAGTGTCCTACAAGAGTGTCCCACAAGAGTGTCCTACAAGAGTGTTCCACAAGAGTTTCCTACAAGAGTGACCCACAAGAGTGTCCTACAAGATTGTCCTACGAGAGTGTCCCACAAGAGTGTCCCACAAGAGTGTCCTATAAGAGTGACCCACAAGAGTGTCCTACAAGAGTGTCCCACAAGAGTTTCCTACAAGAGTGTCACACAAGAGTGTCCCACAAGAGTGTGTTACAAGAGTGTCCTGTAAGAGTGTCCCACAAGAGTGTCCTATAAGAGTGTCCCACAAGAAGTGTCCTGCAAGAGTGTGGTGTAAGAGTGTCTCGCAAGAGTGTCCTACAAGAGTGTCCGACAAGAGTGTCCCATAAGAGTGACCCGCAAGAGTGTCCTATAAGAGTGTCCCACAAGAGTGTCCTACAAGAGTGTCCCGTAAGACTGTTCCACAAGAGTGTCCTGTAAGAGTGTTCCACAAGGGTTTCCTACAAGAGTGTCCCACAAGAGTGTCCCACAAGAGTGGCCCACAAGAGTGTCCTACAAGAGTGTCCCACAAGAGTGTCCTACAAGAGAGTCCCACAAGAGTGTAAGAGTGCTCCACAAGAGTGTCCTACAAGAGTGTCCCACAAGAGTGTCCTGTAAGAGTGACTCACAAGGGTGTCCTACAAGAGTGTCCCACAAGAGTGTCCTACAAGAGTGTCCCGCAAGAGTGTCCTCCAAGAGTGTCCGAAAACAGTGCTCCGCAAGAGCTTCCTACAAGAGTGGCCCGCAAGAGCGCAAGAGTGTCCTACAAGAGTGTCCCAAGAGTGTCCCACAAGAGTGTCCTGTAAGAGTGCTCCACAAGAGTGTCCTACAAGGGTGACCCACAAGAGTTTCCTTTCCCTACAAGAGTATCCCACAAGAGTGCCCCGCAAGAGTGTCCTGCAAGAGTGTCATTTGGGCATATGGAACGTGTTTGCATTCGGGTTCGTTGATTCCGAATGCGTAGCGAAGGGTTCTCGTTTAACTCTTGGGGGTCTGGGGGTAGAGCCTTGTTCGCGACCCGTTGCTTCTATGTTCGCAACCGTCCGCAACCGTCCGCAACCGTTCGCAACCGTTCGCAGTAGGACGCTAAGGCGCTGCCATTGGGGGAAGCTTTTGCAAGTGACTTTTCATGGATGTGTCACGTGTCAGTTTGCGACGCTATTCCATTGTGATTTGCATGAAAATGACATGTCGCGCAAGAAGCGTGATGCATTTCGCTGCACAGGCGCAGTGGTTTGAGAGATCCGCAGTTTACTGCGCAGTTCCATTGGGATTAGCGTTTGGAGAGTCGTGTTTTTGGGGTGTTGGATGTGGCCGTGCCATTGGGATTTGCGTTTCAGGGTGTGGCATCGAAGCTCTGTTTTCGTGACAAGTCTCAGCTGAAATGGCGATTTTGGTGGATGGGAGTGTGCTCAGAACGGGTCGAAATCATTCTAAACGTGTGGTGTGGTGCAAATTTTGTTGATGATATTCTCACTTTTCGTGGCAAGCACAGTACTTTGTGCTGATTTTGAGGTGTGGAAGTGCGATTTTCGTGGCAGGCGCAGGAAATCGTGAGGTTGCGAGGTGTGACGGAGGTGACATTTCGTGGCAGGCGCAGTACTTTGTGCGCGTTAGACGTGTGGATGCGGAAAGATTCGTGGCAGGCGCAGGGAATCGTGAGGTCGTGAGTTGTGGTAGAGGTGAATGTCGCTGTCACATTGGGATTGGCGTGTGAGGGGGTATTGTTTGGAGGGGCTGGACTCGCGAAACTGCTTGGCAGGGCTGCGTGATGTGTGTGCTCCGATGGGTGTTTCCGCTGGACTTTTGGAGGAAGTCTCGTGCGAAATGTTCGTTTTGCAGACTTTGACATGTGAGTTTTTGAGGAAGTCTCAAACGAAACGCTCGTTTTGGAGACTTGACGTGTGACTTTTGGAGGAAGTCTCGTACGAAACGCTCGTTTTTGAGACTCAGAGTGTCCTACAAGAGTGTCCCACAAGAGCTTCCCACAACAGTGTCCCACAAGAGTGTCCCACAAGAGTGTCCCACAAGAGTGTCCTACAGGAGTATCCCACAAGAGTCAAGAGTGTCCCACAAGAGTGTCCCACAAGAGTGTCCCGCATGAGTGTCCCACAAGAGTGTCCCACAAGAGTGCCCCGCATGTCCCACAAGAGTGTCCCACAAGAGTGTCCCACAAGAGTGTCCCGTATGAGTGTCCCACAAAGTGTCCCACAAGAGTGTCCCACAAGAGTGTCCCACAAGAGTGTCCGACGAGAGTGTCCCATAAGAGTGACCCGCAAGAGTGTCCTACAAGAGTGTGCAACAAGAGTGTCCCGTATGAGTGTCCCACAAGAGTCTCCTACAAGAGTGTCCCACAAGAGTGTCCTACAAGAGTGTCCCGTAAGAGTGTCTCACAAGAGTGTCCCACAAGAGTGTCCCCGTAACCATGTCCCACCACAAGAGTGTCTCACAAGAGTTGAGACTGTCCCACAAGAGTGTCCTATAAGAGTGTCCCACAAGAGTGTCCCACAAGAGTGCCCTACAAGAGTGTCCCACAAGAGTGTCCTACAAGAGTGTCCCACAAGAGTGTCCTACAAGAGCACCCTACAAAGGGTTTCCTACAAGAGTGTCCTATAAGAGTGTCCCACAAGAGTGTCCCACAAGAGTGTCCTACAAGAGTGTCCCACAAGAGTGTCCCGCAAGAGTGTCCCAAATGAGGAGTGTCCTACAAGAGTGTCCCGCAACAGTGTCCCGCAAGAGTGTCTCAGAAGAGTGTCCCTTAAGAGTGTCCCACAAGAGTGTCCCGCAACAGTGTCCCACAAGAGTGTGTCCCACAAGAGTGTCCCACAAGAGTATCCCACAAGAGTGTCCTACAGGAGTGTCCCACAAAAGCGTCCCACAAGAGTTTCCTACAAGAGTTTCCCACAAGAGTGTCCCACAAGAGTGCCCTACAAGAGTGTCCCACAAGAGTGTCCTACAAGAGTGTCCCACAAGAGTTTCCTACAAGAGTGTCCCACAAGAGTGTCCCACAAGAGTGTCCCACAAGAGTGTCCCACAAGAGTGCCCTACAAGAGTGTCCCACAAGAGTGTCCCACAAGAGTGTCCCACAAGAGTGTCCTACAAGAGTGTCCTACAAGACTGCCCCACAAGGGTGTCCTATAAGAGTGTCCCACAAGAGTGTCCCACAAGAGTGTCCTACAAGAGTGTCCCACAAGAGTGTCCCAAAAGAGTGTCCTACAAGAGTGTCCCGCAAGAGTGTCCCGCAAGAGTGTCCCAAATGAGTGTCCCACAGGAGTGTCCCACAAGAGTGTCCCGCAACAGTGTCCCGCAAGAGTGTCTCACAAGAGTGTCCCTTAAGAGTGTCCCACAAGAGTGTCCCGCAACAG
>CAXAMN010002781.1:333546-399965 GCA_963970005.1 Durusdinium trenchii | reverse complement strand
AAGAGTGTCCCACAAGAGTGTCTCACAAGAGTGTCCCACAAGAATGTCCGACAAGAGTGTCCTGCAAGTGACCCACAAGAGTGTCCTATAAGAGTGTTCCACAAGAAGTGTCCTACAAGAGTGTCGTGTAAGAGTGACCCACAGGAGTGTCCCAGAAGAGTGTCCCACAAGAGTGTCCTACAGGAGTGTCGTTTGGACATATGTAGCTTTTCGAAGTGTTTGCTTGCGGGTTCGTGGGCTTCATCTTGTTTTTTTGTTGGACTTTTCTTTGGACTTCTGTTCGTTTTCCTTTCTTTCTTCGTTTCCACAAAGAATCCTTGTCAGCAGCTTTTTCCCATGTCGATGGCCGAAGAGGACAAGATGGAAAGGGCAACTCACTGAACAGTTTGTCGTTTGTCTTGGTACTGACCCAGTCCATGTCAAACACATGTTTTGCTGTCGCAAGCCTAAGCTTGAGGCAAAGGGAGAGAGGATGGTAAGGGCGCAGGTAAAGCAGCAGGCAAAGGGGAGAAAGGCAGGATGTTGGATTTTGGGTTTGCTGCGAAACGTATTTTTTTGGTTAGCTTTGCGCACCCAAGATAGCAAAGGAAAGGGCAAAGGAAGTGGGAAAGCCAAAGGCAAAGAAGACAGGAACGACGATCTCACAGTGGTGATCAAAGGTCCCTCATCATGTCACGTGTCGCGCAACTGTGTGAAAGACATTTCTTTTTCCTTCTCTGTTGCTCTTTGTTTTTTGCTGGACTTTTCTTTGGGCTTCGCGACTGTTCATTTTCCTTTCTTCGTTTCCACAAAGAATCCTAAGAGATCAAAGAGACTATAAAGAAGGACACATGTTGCAGCATGTTTAGACATTTTAGTCAGTTTCTTGATAGTCAACTTCGGTCAGTTAAAGCACCGTGCAATGATTGTATTTTTTGAGGGTAGCATCAACCCCACCCCGCACTTGTCAGTGTGAGACGAGAGGGGAAACTGCGGCTGTAGCTGTGCTGCCGCGCCGCTGCCGTTTGTCACTGTTTATCGCGCAGCTGTCACGGTGTTCTTGCTTTCCCGACATCTGAAACTTTAGTCGCTTGAAGATGATGGACCTACTGCTGGCTCTTTGTTGTAAATCATAAAAGCGCGCCGGAAGACACATGAGCGGAGCCGACCTCCGTGTCCAACCCGTGTGGCCGAGGTGACTTGGATCATATGTGAAAACCATCCAAATAGAGGGCGCTGCAGACACCCTACACAAATCACGTTACAGTGCTTGAATCAGCGCTTGAACCTCGCTGCCAACTACCATTCCTAATTCGGGCGCAGGGCCCATGCCAACTTCCCTACCCATTCATGCAACTTTCAGGAAGTCTGGGTGCCTGAAGTGCCGCGTGAAGCCTACCTGCCCTACCTCCATCACCGACATAAAGCTGCCGACGTGACTGTGTGACCCTCATCCAGTCCGCGCGGTTTGCTTCGTTCATTGTGCGGTCCTCCATCTCCGCGCGCCGCAGCCTATTCCGCCTTTGTCCTTGCATGGTCTGCCGGTAGCGATGAAAACTTTTCTCCCAAAGGGGTACCTTTTTGCCAGCCTGGCGGTGCAAGTATGGCCCGGCGTATATGTAGTGTTCCAAGTCGTGTTCTCGCTGCCACCGGCGAGCAGATGAAGAACAACCAGTTGTCGTATTTGCAGCGGACGAAAGTTGTTACTGCACCGCTTGGTTCCCAATGCCAGCCATGAGGAGCAGGAACTCGGGAGGAGGAACAAGCTGAGCAGAGCAGTATGCCGTGGGCCTGCCCTTCTGTAACTCACCGCTTCCCACACAATTTAGCTTTCTCAATGTGACCGCATCCTCAACAGCAATGTTTGGGTACCCTGCAGATTCAAGAACAGATCAACGCATAACACTCTTGGTTGATTGTTTGTTCAACAGGCTTCGGCGCCCTGTTCCCTTTCCGTCGCAAGTCATAAGGGCATAGGGTGTACGGGGGCCAAAGACCTAGCTCTAATTTCGCTGCTCTCGCATCCTGGGAAACATTGTTCGCTTGCTTACGCGCGGAGGTTGCTGGACGTACAGTATTTCCAAGTCTTTGTCGTGTGCACAGTCTTTTGGAGTTTGAAGTAACTTCAATTGTCAGGAATTCAGTGAATGTGGTGAGCTGACGCGGTGCAGTGTTCCTTTGAACGAGGCAAGCAGAGTTTTCACAAAGTAGGGGCTGAAGCAAGCTGGTGCCATCCATCGTGCGTCCACTTGTTGCACAACATGCACATACATCAGGACGGGAGAGTCAAAGGCATGGCTTTCGTAGAGTTCAAAGACCATGAGGCGGCGGTTCAATGTCACTTTTCTTTTTTTCCTTTTCGGTCCGACTTGCTCTCATGACTCATAACTGTATGTGATTGAAGGCACTGTCACGTGCGTTCAGCTACTACCACGGCACCAGATTCTTCGGGCGCAAAATCTTCCTCGCCCGTGCAAGTGAAGGCCTTAAATAGTTGAAGGTGTTTCAACACGTTCTGCTGCCTATGCTCGGTATCATGCTTCTGAGGTGGCCGCAAAGTCCACTGAACTTCTGAGAAGTTTGTGTTTCTTTGCGTTTGCTGACACAGATCGATTTGAAGAGTTTGAAGGAAAACACGTGGTCCAACCCTGCAAGCACATGGCGCATTATCGTTTCAAGATGTCCTATCCAGTTGCGTGTCTTTGACATCTCTGACGGCGCGTTTCGTTTTTGATTTGGTTTTGGTCCATTCCCTTCCATTCCCTTTGGTTTTCTCGTGTTATTGTCGCGGGCCAGGGCCTTTCTGACGATCATTGTCCAACTTAGTGGCATCCCCCATTCTATTTGGCAAACTCGCGAGCTTTCTTGAGCTACCACACCAAAGCTTTAAAGGTATGTTGCTTTGTCAGCTTTGTCCAGGCTGACCCTTGCAACATACACCAATTGTGCGAATCAAAAGCCACCCACAAGAGTTCTTGGACAGTCTCAGGGCGCAGGATTGTCTAGGCGAGTTGAAGTTGTTACGCTGCAGGTTGGCTTTGGGATTTCAGCAGTTGGCTGTGGGTCGCGATCATCAACGTGTTTTGGAATCATCAACGTGTGTAAGGATCCAAAAACGCGAAGCCAAGCCAAGTTGAGGTCAGTGTGAAGGGTCATTGGTCACTGAGACCCCTTCCAACAAACATGGGAGTGGAACATGCTCTGATAATTGGAGTCTGTGGAGCCATGGGCAAGTGCAGCTGCTGTGGTGCCGAAGGAAAACGGATTGACGGTTGTAGCTGTCGAGGTGGCAAATCCCATGGACCTTGCCTCAGCAAGTGGATGCCAACAAATTTTAGAATGCAATATGTATGGCATAGTGGAGTAAGGAGCAGCGGAAGTTGCACCTTGGTTAACTCTTCCTACCGTCACACTTCTTGACACTTTCAGGCTGCTTAAAACTCGCAGCTGAAACTACGTCTGAACAGTGTGGTGCAGCGATCCTTAGCTTCCATGGGACGCAGTTACATGTGAGAGGGCAGGGTGGTTCCATTCTGCCGTTTTTGCGAGCGCCAACGCGGGCAAGGCTGAAGCTATTTGTTTGCAAACGACGTGAAATTTGGGGACAATGGCGTCAAAAAGAGGGGGTTTGGTGTCGCAGAGATGCGTTTTGGGAGGCATTTTGGTGGTATGAGGTGATGTATATGACGATATGGTGATGTCAGTGCTGTGGATTGCGGAAGTGCACGATATCGGAGTGATTGTTGTGTCTTTTCAGGTTATTTGTCAGGGAACGGTAGGACAAAGGATTGAATCATGGCAGAACAGAACTGCGCCGCCCACTTGAACCGCATTCTCGCCGCATGTCAAAAGGATTGAATGGCGAGAATGGCACAAAAGTCAGGTCCCAAGGTCTGGTGTATTCGGCGCGGGAATTCCAGTCACTGGACTTCTTACTTGTCCTATTTGGCGTGGAGACACACAAACAACGCACACATGATCGTCACCAATGACCAAGCCACAGCCGACCAAGGAATCCACGAAGCGCTTCGTGCCACGAATCCTTTCCCGGATCCACGAGAAGCGCTTCGCGCAAGTGCAGCTGTTGCGGTGCTCCAGGAAGGCTTGTGTCAGGCTGCAGTTGTAAAGGTGGAAAGAGCCACAGTGTCTTGGTGTCACACCAACGATGGCTTGTGTCTTCTTGGAGAAGGCAGGGGTGGGGTGTCGGAGAGCGTATTGGAAAAGGCACAGCGTTTTTCTGGTCCTTGTGGCTTACCCATATTACCGTGGTTTGTCAAAGTCCTAGCAGTGGTTTGTCAAATTTGCAGTGAAACAGGGAACAATTGTTCAGAAATCAAAGCAGTGTTTCCAAATTGTTCAGAAACAATTGTTTCCATTGTGCTTTGCTTTACTAGTGCTGGACTGCTTGAACATGTGTGGTCTGAAATCTATTCTCTGAGTGCAGAACAGTGGTTTCTGAGCCATCCGTGGTCGCTCATGGCCTGAGACGGGTTCCAGCCAAGTTGGTTGGCATTGCTCTCCGACCAGATTTTGAGACCCAATGCGACCACATGGGCGACGTTTCTTTCTTCACACCCCCAAAAAGGCACCAAACATGTTGAACTTGAGGGAACAACAGATAGAAATTCACGCTGGCCAGTGGCCTCCAAGGCTGCTTGAGACTTGCAGATCTTGCAGCTCCAAGTCGAACAGCTGGGTATGGCATCCCTGGGAGACTTGGATACCGCGCCGCCCATTTGTCAGCAAAATTGGTAGGTTCATATCCGACTAGCTAGTTGACATTGTTGCAGCTGAACTTTTTTTGGAGGGGGCAAGTACTAGCAACAACTGTACAGCTACTGGCCAAAAGGCGGACATAGGGGCCGAAATGTTTCCACGAGCACCATGTGTTAGAGGACCTGCGTTCTGATCAGACCGCTGGCTCAGTTTCTCAGAAAGCATTTCCCTCGTAGATGGAGCTGTTTTGCCTCTTCGTGCCTAGGACTGTGATGCCATCGGACCACACGGCTTCGCCACCCCGACCGACCCAGCCAGACGTCCAGACCAGACCGTCGACCTTGGCTTCGGCGGCGCGTGCGATCAGTGCGGTCTTCTACGAAACGCCTCAGCGCCTGTTGCGAGCACTTACAGGTGGGACTTGGGGGAGGATGCGACAGGTTTCGTTAGCATCGAAAGCCGGTATTTTGTTCTGTGCGTCGACTTGGATCTGCCCAACATGTTTTTCTGATTCAAGTACCAATCCGAGTCTTGCACCAGTACCGAGCCGGAGCCCCACCAGTTGAGAGCTTACCAGGGAAGAACGGTGCTGTTTTTGAGCTTCTTTGGCACCCCAGTTGGTGGGTG
This sequence comes from Durusdinium trenchii, assembly GCA_963970005.1. Taxonomy (NCBI): domain Eukaryota; class Dinophyceae; order Suessiales; family Symbiodiniaceae; genus Durusdinium; species Durusdinium trenchii. Next base: position 394,643 of record CAXAMN010002781.1, on the reverse strand, counting down.
GTGAGAAATCTGGCTTTGCCAAACAGTGTGGTTTGCATGTTGTCCCCACAATGGACACCTTATGTCATGTAACTGATGTAAGCCATGTAAGCCATGCAGCCCGATGTGTGCTCCGACCGACCGACCGGGCTGCACCGTGGATCCATCGATTCCGGTCGCAGGTCAGCGTGCGGTGGAGGTTCCTGAGAACGAGATCGAGCGGTTGAGGGCCTCCTTGGAGGAGATCGGGCTTCGGAGAGAGGTGCAACTGGAAGGCGAAGTGGAAAAAGGTGGATGGGACCAGGTGACAAGTGGGGAGGACTGTACTGTAAATCGAAAAAAACAACAATTAACATCGCAGAACTCTTCCTTTTCTTGTCTAGCCCTGGCAGTAACTATCCAACTGGCAAGTAAAGTGGGTACAGGAAGACCCCGATCTCCGTGCTTTATTTGAGGGTTGCGTCCAACTTGGCATATCCACGAGATGTTTTTCTCCACTGCTCGACATCGGAATGTTTGTGCCTGATTCAGGCTTGCAATATGACGGGGTCCATTGGATGATGAAGCAAGAAGCAAGAGCTGGTTGGCGAGGAGGAATTCTTGCGGATGAAATGGGCTTGGGAAAGACTCTCCAGATGTTATGCGTCATGGCTCTCAGATGCGAGCCAACCCTGGTGGTTTGCCCTTTGTCTGCCCTGAAGTCCTGGAAGGATGACATCAATAACTTCTTCCAACCCAAGACATTTGAGCTCATCGACTATCATCAGTTGCGGCAGGAGAAGAGGGCACTACCAAACCCTTTGCCTTCAAATGCAGTGGTCTTGATCAACCCCGAGTCAGCAGGTCGTGATGTTTGGAGCAAGACCTTCAGCCGCACAAGTGAGCAAAAGGATTTGCTCTGCCGCGAACTGTCCCAGTATTGTTATGTGCCCCGGCTGTTTCGGGCCCAATTTTGTAAGTTTTTTCATCACGACTTCTGGTCTTCTCGTCGTCTTGCGCAGTGTTTCATGAAGAGATGCTTTGGCCCCCTCCTTCCTTCCTGTGATGCGAATAAAGAAACCAAGCTCGCACAAGAAATCTTTCCAAGCTCTTGGCAGACTTCGTATAGAATTAAATTAAGAAAACCAATCTTCTTTTGAGTTACTAATAGCAATGGCCTCCACCGCACCTAGTAGCGATGGCCTCCAACCTAATAGCAATGGCCTCCAACCCAACTTTTTTTTGCTTTCTGCTCGAAATCAGGTGGATCCCGATTGGACATGGGAGCAACTGGAACAAAAAGCTTGTGAATTTCAGCTGAATCAAGGCGGACCACGTGGCTGGGCGGATGTGGTGGGGGAGAGGCGCACGCGTTGTTGGCTTCGGCTCGGAACGCGTGGTTTGCGAATGTCTCATGTCGTGGAGACGGCCAAAAGAGCTTAGAAGGGCCGAACATGACATGCCATGGCATAAACATGAGACATGAGACACGCAAGACATGTTGTGGGTAGCCTCGAATGTACTGTTGAAGGACACCCTAGATGGAAAGTATCCTCTGTTCACAGTTGCTGCAGTTCATATCTGAGGATGTCCAAAGGATCATTCTTATGCTCCCTGACACCGCATGACACCGTCCACCTAGGCGATGCATCTGGCGGAGGAAAAACTCCGCCGCCACGCGATCGCTTCGAAAATCCGCAGTCGGAGCTGTTGAAAGCTCGGTTCTCGCGCATGGTCTGCGACGAGGCGCGCGTTGCCACGCGTGGCAGAACGCCCGCTGCCGAGTTCCACCCGGTCGAGAGCGGTGGGGGTTCCCGCAGCGGTGGGGCGCGAAGGGTGGGAAGAAGTCGTAGCAGATGGGGCAGCTTTGTGTAGTTGTGATCGCTGGAGTGATGGATAGAGCTTGATGTTCTTGAAGTCTTGGCTTCTGAAGGCTCCGGGGTGCAAATCAGCATCATTCCCAGAGATACCTTTCTTCGCTTTCTTTTTGCTAAAAGCTTCCTGGCAGGCCCAGTTTCTCAAGAACCTTACCTCGAAGAGTGACAGCATCTATGCGAAGGCCTGCATGAGAATTGGTGATGCTGTGGGTATACGGTGGTGTATCACTGGCACACCGGCGGAGAACAAGATGATGGACTATTTCTCGCTCTTAAGCTTCTTGCGAGCTGAGCCATTCTGCCAGCAACCGTGGTTCACTGCTCACGTGGAGAGACTCTCTGCTTCGCATTTTCTGTTAAAGCGCTCTTTTCACCGGTGAAACTGTGCTGATGCGGCGAATTCTCCGCAGTGTTTCAGACATGGGAAAGGGAGTGAGATCGTTCTACCCGGTGATTTGTATCCTCAAACAAGCGCAGAAGCCAAGAGAACAAACAAAATCCTTCAAGTTTCTGTGCTGGTTCAGTCGAGAGTGCAAGTGTGTTTTTTGTGACACCAAGGATACGTGGGAGGCAAAGCTTTGAGCCCGTCTCATGATCCAGACTTCAACCGCTGCTTTCAAGAGACCATGCTACGACGTGGAAAGGAGCGATTGCAAAATATGCCCGAGGCTCACTATTGTCTGGCCGCTTGGCCTCCTAACAGCGATGGCCTTCAACCTAGAAGCGATGGCCTCCCACCTTCTAGAGATGGCCTCCAACAGATGGCCTCCAACCTAATAGCAATGGCCTCTTAATATCAAGAGGCTCACTATTGTCTGGCCTCTCCTAATAGTGATGGCCTCCAACCTAGAAGCGATGGCCTCCTAGAGATGGCCTCCTACTATCAAGAGGCTCACTATTGTTTGAAAAACTTGGCCTTCCAATAGCGATGGCCTCTAACCCATCAGGGATGGCCTCCTAATATCAAGAGGCTCACTATTGTCTGGCCGCTTGGCCGCGAACTCCACATTCTCTTCTTATGATGTTCAGCAAAAGGGTTAACAGAATGGAAGTACAAACTCTGCCGGCCTCTACCAACAGTCCCTTTTTTGTGCCCAACAATGGCTCAGCTTGGTGCCACAGAGGTTGAGTGCCCTATGGAAGAGAATGAGCTCTATGAAGAGGAGGAAGTGATGAAGGAGGATCGATTGACCAGTCAGGGCAACACAGCGACCGAACATGGGTTGTAATTCCAAGTTGAAGGCAAACAGAACCACACACACACACATGCAAGTCAAGCTGATTCCTATGCGATTCCAAATCAACTGGGCTTGAGATCTTTGGAGATCGACCTAGATAAACATACCAGTTTTAGGTCGCGAACGATCCTTCACTTCTGCAGAAACCGATGAGTTGTAAGAACCGTGCGGCGATTTGTTCATTTCTTTTCTTAGAACGCCCCTAGTAGCGTCCTTGTTCCGTTCGTAGCGTCCTCTTGTTCCTAGTAGTACGGCCAGGAGCCCCTAATAGCTTCTTGTTACTAGTAGCGATGCCAGGAGCCCCTAGTAGCGTCCTTGTTCCTACCATGGTTATTTGCTGAACATGGCACAAGAAATGAACACCGATGTCCGCCGAAACCGTCGACGAATGGGCCAAGGTCTTGAATGACATCCGACGATCGCCAGTTCTCGCCAAAGGGAAAGCACGCGCATCATGTTTGAGTATGAAATGCACATGATGCAAATGGAAAGCACGGACAGCACGCTTCGTTTGCATAAAAATGTGCACGTGTGATGTCCACGTGCTCTCCAGCGGAGCCAACCACGTGGAGATGTGCATGGATTCTTCTCACCAAACCTGACCTCCCCGGCGTGTTGGTTTTCGCCCTCGAAGCCGACGCCGGACGCCCACCGCGTTGCGAGCTGGCGGATCGAGCCCCACCGCTGCGGAGGAGAAGGGTCCGGAGCTGGTGCGGATTCTGCGCTCCTCACAGGCTGCGGGGAGCGTTCGGATGCTACGAACGTAGCTCCTGGCAGGACTAGTAGCAAGAAGAAACTAGTATGTCTTTGAAAGCTACGAGTAACAAGAAGCTTCCTTGGGAATCGTTTCACCTGTAACAAGAAGCTTTTTAGGTCTTTGAAGCCTCTTAGGAACAAGAAGCTACTAGGAGCAAAGGGCATCGCCACGAACGGAGCAAGGACGCTACTAGGGGCTCCTGGCATCGCTGCGAACGGAGCATTCTTGCTACTAGGAACAAGGGCATTACTACTAGGAACAAGAAGCTACTAGGAGCAAAGGGCACCGCTATTAGGAGCATTCTTTACTAGCAGCAAAGAGCCTCTTAGTAGCAAATCGCTAGTAACGATGCCCAGGCAGCGGGGAGCATGGCGAAGTGCCGTGCCACCTTAGAGGCAGCGCAGTGCCGATACCAGCAGCTCCATTGACCAGTTTTTGGCAAACATTGTCTAAGACCAACTCTTCCTGTTAGTAGTGGCCTCCTGGCCTTACTACTAGGAGCAAAGGACGCTAATAGGTTACTAGTAGTAAGGCACTTGTTACTAGTAGCGATGCACTTGTTTCTAATAGCGAACGTTGTTACTACAGGCATGGCCCGTGCACAGGTGAAGTTCCAGGGCCTCACCTCCGAGCAGCTTCGCGCCGCGGCGCGACGCCCGGTGGCAGACGGTGGCCTCGGCCGGGATCTCCGCGCGCCCGGCGAGGCGCGCTCGGGTAGAGAGGCGATGTGTTCCATTCGTAGCATCCTTGTTCCTAGTAGTAAGGCCAGGAGCCCCTAGTAGCGTCCTTGCTCCTAGTAGTAAGGCCAGGAGCGCCTAGTAGCGTCCTTGTTCCTTCGTGATTTGGATGATCAGTGCATTTTTTACCCTTGTTATGTTCGCAGCTTCTTGTTACGTCCTTAGCGATGGCCCGAGCATACCGAGCATAGCATCTTTTTATTCACTGATTGGCAGACATATGATCGAAACTATGGAAGTCGAATTTCTTGCTCCAAGTGGTTTGTTTCTTTTTTCTACGTAGAACATCATAGAACGGGGCTTTGATAGGTGGTGAGTTCTTTGTGTTTGTTGGACAAAGACATACTCCCTCATTGAGAAAGGCAGCGCCCGCAGGTGAAGGACAACCTGTTTCCGTTTCGTGGGCGATTAGAGGTGTTTTAAGAAGGAGGAGTCTAGTCTAGTCTTTGTGGATCGCTTACATTTCCTTCTAAAATGCAGTGTCTCTTGCTTTCCTCTCCTTTGTCTTCTGTTTTCTCTTGATCTTCTGTCATAATGATGCGGCTTTGGTTGAGAGTGATGCTGTAGGCCACCACCCACCGTTTTCACCGTCGGGTGCCACAAGGCCACGCAGGAGTGGTGCCTGCGGAACTTCTGCTGGGAGCGAGCGTGGATTGAGGCTGACAAGGATGAAATCCTCAGAAGCAGAAGCTTGATTAGGAACAAGAAGCTACTAGGAACAAGTGCATCGCTTCTAGTAACAAGTGCCTTACTAGTAGTAACAAGAAGCTACTAGGGGCTCTTGGCCTTACTACTAGGAGCAAGGACGCTACTAGGGGCTCCTGGCATCGCTACGAACGGAGCATTCTTACTACTGACAAACACCAGCGGTGCAGTGGTGCAGAGGTGCCAGATAGATACAGTTGTGCCGGATCTAAGACCTCTTTTTTTCATTGCGACCGCACAGGGGGCCACGCTAAATCTCCGGACCCAGTTGACCCAGTTGACCCCCAACAAGCTACCACTACTATTGCTGCTGCTACCACTAGCACGACCACGCTTGAAGTCACACAAAGTCAATCGGGTCAACTGGGTTCAACTGGGTCCACCACCACTACTATCACCTCTACTACTAGGTGCACAGGGAAGCAATCTGTGGGGCAAATGGCCTTCCCCAAAATGACCTTTAGGCATGTTTATATCTCTTAAGCGCCTGCAGAAGATACGGACTTTTTACACTGTCTTTTGCCCGCTAGCCACTTGCCGCCATTGCGCCACTCGCCCTGTCCTATCTCCATTTGACATACTTGCCCCATTTGCCCAAATGTTTGTATCTCCTGCGCGTCCATAGAAGATACGGACTTCTAAGCCCTCTCTCTCTCTCTCTCTTTCTTGCCCCACTCACCCTACTGTACATGCCCTGCCCCCGGAACCCTGCACATCCCAACAGTGAACTGGATCAACTGGCTTCAACTGGCAGTCAGCTGGATCAACGGGACACCCCCCCTTCACCCGGGTCAACTGGGACCACAGATTTACCGGCCCCCTGTGCAGACGCACTCTCTTGTTTTTTTTCTTCCTGCATTTGGACTTTGGCACTAGCGCTACAGGAGGGTTTAGGCTGATCTCAACAGATTTGACCCTCCGCGAGTGAAGAAGAACAGCTTTTCTGCCATGCCCAGTTTTCAGGAACCGCTTTAAGCCTCATGAATTCTCTGTCTGAGGCAAGTGGAAGGCTGTGAGAGAGCTTCTGGAGAAGATTTGGTCACGGCGCTCCGAAGTTGACCAAGTTGAAATTGCGTTTTGGATCCCAACGGGTCGTGCGGTGCGCGGCGAGTGGGGCGGCGTTCCATGGTGGCTGACACTTGGTGTTTGGGTGGTTGGTGCCACGGTGGTTTTGTTGAGATGAGTCTCCATGTGGCAGTGGATCAAGAATCATTTGGGGTGTTTGGAGAGCTTGCTCTTCATGAGACGGACACTTCCATCGAATCGTTGGCTCACCACCCGAACCACTGGAGCCAACCGAGGAAGTGTTCTGTTCTTCCGAGGGCACCATCCCACCATCTTGTTCACGTGGTGATTTGGGTCCACCGTGATCTGTGAGGAGTGCAACGTGAAGGAGAGCAAGTCTGCAGGCGTGTGGCCATGGGACTCAAGCAAAGAGACCAGGACCTTGGAGACAGATGAGATTCTCGACCTCCGATTTTGCACAAGAGCATACTGTGATATGACCATGCATGATTGAGTGGAAGAGTTCCCAACATGGGTTTCCTTTAATGATCAGGGTGGATCTTTGGATCATCAAAAAGTAGATCAAAAGTGTTTTTGGTAGGGCTTTGGAAGGGTATTGGCATGTCTTTGTACTGAGGGACACTCCAGCCGATCCATATATTCATGACTTTCCAACTCACTTTATGTATAGATTCATTTTGAAGAAGTGTGCGAGAGTCGGTTGGACACCCTTGCAGAGTCTCAAGTGTCAACAGAGTTTGCAAGCTTGTGATGACTTTTTTTGGTTCCTCGATTGTCCGCTTCCTGTTTTCAATCGGCAGCCGCTTGACTCCACATGATTCGACTGGCTTTTCATCTGAGGAACACCAAAGTCGTGCTCATCTCCCGGCTTTCAACCCGAACCTTTGAACTGCTCGAGAGGATGCTAAGTCAGATGAATCGAACGTGCTTCGGCACCGATCATGGCGTTCAGCGCGCTGGTTCAGGTTCCCCCCGGCGGTGGGCACAGAACCCTGAAGAAAACGACGTGGGCTACCGGGTGGTTCCCCAAACGACGCGATTTCGGTGGACACCTTCAAGAATTGGACCGAAACATCGATCCAATCATCATCCAACCTTGGATGAGAAAAAACCTTCGTCATCGACCGCAAAAAGACGTCGTCTTTTCTCATCGTCCAAGAACCTGAGAGGTGCCAGTAGCGTCCGATCGCTCCGTTCGTAGCGATGCCCTTTGTTCCTAGTAGCTTCTTGCTCCTAGTAGCAAGGCCAGGAGCCCCTAGTAGCGTCCTTGCTCCTAATAGCGAACCTGAGAAAACCGTCCCACCGTTGCCGGCGGAGTTTACCGCATCGACCGACGACCGCGGCCGAAGGTCGTTTTTCTCCGCCGAACCGCGCCGGGTCCGCGCCCGGTGACGCGCGTGAGGACGCGCGTGAACCCGGCCGGTGCGGTGAAGTCACTTTCGAGGGTGCACCATTTGGATGAAGTAGTAACAAGTGCCACGCTAACAGTCACAGGTGCCTTACTAGTAGTAACAAAGTTCGCTATTAGAATTAAATTAAGTTTAAATTAATAGCTTCATAGTGCCTAGTGGCTTCTTGTTTCACTAGTAAGGCCCTTGCTCCTAGTAGCGATGCACTTGTTCCTAGTAGCTTTTATAGGTCCCTTTTGGTTCTGCGTGTCTTTTGATCAGAAAAAGGAACACCGATCCAGCCAAGAAGTGACAGGATCCTGCACCTGGGAGTCGGAGCTCCGCTCGCGATCGTCTCATCGTCTCGTCCGAGGTGGTGCCGCATCGATCAGTCCACCCCGCCGGGTGAGCACCGCGATCGTCTCATCGATAGCTTCAACACCGACCCAACAGTGACAGCGATGCTGTTGGGCATGAAATGTGGAGGGACAGGTGGGAGGTGACCGGGGAGAGCCAGTGGGAAGTGACGGTTCCTGGGGGGGGCGCAGGAGTTTTTACAATCTTTGTAGATGTATGTTGCAAGCAATATGATGCGAATGAATGTGCCTTGTGCAGTACAGAGAATGTGGAAGTTGTTGTGGAGCAGGAATGTCCTTCATGAATATGTGCTCCTTTGTAAGGATGGGTTTATATCCAACGTCATCATTTGGTTGATATTTTGAAGAATATTTGGTTTGCTCATGGTGGAGAGTTGCCACAAGCGCGTAGCGTGCACTCCCGTTCATGAGGGGGAGCCTCAAAACAGGAAAACATGGAACAAACATGAACAAACCATTTCGAGGCCATCGCTACCAGGAGCAAGGACGCTACTAGGGGCTCCTGGCCATACTACTAGGAGCAAGAAGCTACTAGGAACAAAGGGCATCGTTACTAGGAGCAAGGACGTTCTAGGTTGGAGGCCATTTAACGCCCGGGTCAGCAGCTTGACGCTTTGTTTGGGAAGCCGACATAAACCTGAAAGACACATGTTGGTCCACCTGTGTGGTCCGGGTCTATTTCTCCGAGATTGCATGCTTTTCGACGTCATGCTTTTCGTTTCGCTTTGCGCGCATGGGATTTTGTATGATTTTGTTGGGGACTTCGTCGAGGTGGACGATTTCTGGAAGGTCTGAGAGAACAAAAACCATCTTCATCACACCATCCTAGCGAGGTGGACCTCAGTAGGAACGAGGCCATTGCTAGTAGGGTGGAGGCCATCGTTAGTAGGTTGGAGGCCATTACTACTAGTAGCAAGAAGCTAGTAGGTTGGAGGCAGCATTTCTTTGAAACAAATCCAGCCCTTTTTTTCGTTCAAATCCGACTTCTTTGGGCCTTCGCATGTGTCTGGATTCGTGAGGCACCACTAACTCCCTCATCTTGGCCTTGAGTCGGCCACCCTAGTGGTGATGGCCTCCCACCTACTAGCGATGGCCTCCAACCTCCAACCTACTAGCGATGGCCTCCATCCAACCTAAGAGCGACGGCCTTCAACCCAAGAGCGATGGCCTCCAACCTACTAGCGATGGCCTCCAACCTCCAACCTACTAGCGATGGCCTCCATCCAATTTAAGAGCGATGGCCTCCAACCTCCAACCTACTAGCGATGGCCTCCAACCTCCAACCTACTAGCGATGGCCTCCATCCAACCTAAGAGCGATGGCCTCCAACCTACTAGCGATGGCCTCCATCCAACCTAAGAGCGATGGCCTCCAACCTACTAGCGATGGCCTCCAACCTCCAACCTCCAACCTCCAACCCACTGTTTCGGGGAAAAGCGTTTGGAGTGCTCCGACTCTGCGTGCAGGCATCAATTTGCAAGGTGCCAAAGTGGCCGTGCTTGTCGATTGCTGGTGGAACGCCGCGCGGCTTGGCGGGAAGAAATGCCACGCTGATGTTCAGCAAAGGCCAAAAACCTCCTCTGTACGAGAATTTATTGCTGAGTGTAGCTGCTTTGAGGACTGAAGAACAAGCACTGAATCGAATTCATCGCTTGTCTTCACGGCACCCTGAAATCTACTTCTTCAAACTCTACTCGAGCAACAACCGCGCGGAACAGAGGCTTGTCCGTTTCTGAGCAGGAGGTGCTACGGCAGACTCCATCAGCTTGAGTTCTGCTTGATATGGTGCTTACTGTAACAAACCCGCATGAAAACAAAGACTTGGAGTTTGCATGTTCAAGTTTTTCCATGTCTGGAGGGCCATTTGGAGAGTTCCACTGAAAAGGTTCCAGTAAATTGCACATATTTTTGAGTTCCTGGAGTGAGCCGCCTCGCGCGGCCGCCTCGTGCGGTGCCTCCAGGTGTATGGAGATCCAGAGGGAGAAGTTGGACAGTCTGAGACCAGTTCTCGCTACTTGAGATTTGACCAGTTATGATAGCGTTCGTGTCGTAGTATCGTCCCTTGCTCCGGTCGAGTCGCGATGCCCGTTTTTTTTTACGTTCGGTTCGCGTCCTCTTGTTACTAGTAGAAATGCCAGCTACTAGTAGCGTTCTTGCTCCTAGTTAGACTTCGATGTCACCACTGGTTATCAGTGGAAGATCATCTTCCATCGAGTCCATTCGGAAGTGGCCAGGATGCCCTGTCTGTTGCATGTGCTTTTCGTCACGACCTGTAAAAACAAGAGTCCTTCTATGATACGACCCGTGGAGTGGACGACTCGTAGGATGGTTCATGTGCCCAAAACGCGCAGTGTTGGGTGAAAACCGCACTCGTGGTGCGAAGCGAAGTGGTTCCGTCATCCTTGCTCGAAACAAAGCCCCTGGTCTTTGGAGTTCGCGACCTCTGACGAGCAGTCGAAACGTGTTCTGTCCCTTTTTGCACAACGTTTTCAGGATGTTCGAGTTTCCCCACAAAGTTTCACACTTCCAAACACCCTTTTTTTTGAGCACCGGATGTGATGGTCACCCACTGCTCTGCACTCTGGGCTGTTGGTGCTTTTGGGCATCCCACGTGCCTTTGAGTGATGATTTTCGCCTTGATGGAAAGACCTGTTTCGCTGCTTCGGAAGCTGACAACAGCATGTTTTTCATGGTCTTTCTGTCAGCATCTGGTCTTTCAGTTGGCTCCCAAAGTCAGGAGGACACCAGCTCAGCGGGACTGGATTGAGTAGAAAGACCGGCAAGCCGAAGAGCTTCACCATTCGAGCTGACATGAAGATGCATGAAGATGCATTCGTTGCTCCAAAGTCTTCGTTGCTCCAAAGTCATTGAACTGAAGAACCAGGTGATTCGTTTGGAGATGACTCATCCACAAATCTAGATGCTATTAGGATGGAGGCCATGACAATTAGTTGGAGGCCATCGCTCTTAGTAACTCAAAAGAAGACGGTTTTACTATTCTTACTTGAAGGTCCACGTTCCCAGCCTTGTGTCCTCCCAATTCCTCCCATGCCACTGGCGCCATGTGCCGTGCCATGCACCGCGAGACCCGCCGCGGCCGGTCTCGCGGTGGCGCGACCGCCGCGGGTCCGAGTGGGGCGCCGGCACGCGCCGTGGTGCAGCGCCGTGGTTCCCGTGAGCGCCGTGGGTCACAGGCCGCGCTGGCGATGCCGTGGGTGGACCAGTTCGGGTGGTGAACGTGTGCGGCTCCTCGGTGCACCAAGCGCGGCTATGCGAAGCACCAAAGGAAGCTCTGGTTCCAAGAGTGGTCTCTCCAACTTCCCAACAGCGCCAGAATCAGCGCCATGATTCAGCCGGTCATCTTCTTTTCCGTGCGCACGCGGCCAGGCTTTGTGGTGCCTTCCGGCGCTGCGAGCGCCGGGCTGCCCAGAGGCAGAGCGGATACACACAGCTCGAGCGGAGAATCTCAGGTGGTCACAGCATGAACACATTTTACCCGAAACAGTCTTCGGTCCCGAAACAGTCTTCTCTTTTCGGAGAAGTCAGAGGTTCGGAAAACCCTCTTGATGTGCTGGTATGTTCCTGTTGAACAATAATATAACAATATATAGTACAAAGCGTGCTTGACCAATCTTGGGGATCCAAAAAAGAATAACAATTGCACAATCCACCGGTTTTCGTGGCGATTGCTAAACGCGCGTGCCGATTTACGGGGTCCGAGCATCACCCTGAAATATGACTGGAGAAAGCCATGTGCTCAAAGCTATTCCGGCCGTGGCGAACTCAATCCACCTAAGACTTGGCAGATGGCCTTGTGCCTTGTGCATCTACACTGGGTTGACAAACCAGAGAAGTTGATATATTCCTTAGCAAACCAGTGCCACTTGTCATTTGCAGATCAGAAGCCCCAGCCCATGAGAAGCCCCATCGGAGCATCGCTTCGTCGGCGCGGTCGCGCTGTCGCTTCGTCCGCGCGTCCGCCACGGCGCCGTCGCTCGGCGCGAGCTCTGCGTCCAATTGCTCGAAGCGTGTTTATTCCCTTACTTCATTCAGTAGGTGCCTACTTAATTAGGTATTAGGAGGTTAAGCTACAAGCAAAAAACAACCAACCGACCTCCAACAATCGGGAGGAGAGCACTTCTCTCCGAGACCCACTCGGCAGGAGACCCGCTTCCCGTGACTTCCCTTCTCGCTTCGCCGAGACGGCGAAGCGGTGCACCGAGGGCGGAGACGTGGCCACGGTCGTCGCTCCTTGAGGCGCAGCGTGAGCTTTTTGTTGGAGACGTGGGGGGTAGGTGGCGCACTGGTTGGTTGGAGACGATTTGCTTGTTGTGCAAACCTGGGCGTGTTTGGATGAATGAGCCGTCTTATGGCCGCCTTTGTCCTATATACCCCAAAAGACTAAACATCTGCAAACTGCCGCTCTCCATTCCGAGTATTGCAGAGATTCCGAGTCCTAAACATTTGAATCTAAACATCAGCCGATTCCGAGTCCTTGCTGCTTCAGACCGAACGCGGAGTCGCTCCAGGCCGGCCTCCGGCGCCCGGTCCAAGCTGGTCGACGTTGAGGACGCGCGGTCGTGAGGAACGCGGTCGTTTCAGGACGTGGCCAGCGACGCGCCACTCGAAAAAGCGGTCAACTCGATGTGCTTCATGCGTGAGGAAAGACCAAGGTGGTCGGTAGTAGCGTCCTTGCTCCTAGTAGCGATGCCAGGAGCCTTGTTCGTAGCGTCTGATCGCTCCTAGTTGTGAGGCCAGGAGCTCCTAGTAGCGTCCTTGCTCCTAGTAGTGAGGGCAGGAGCACCTAGTAGCGTCCTTGCTCCTAGTAGTGTGGCCAGGAGCCCCCAGTAGCGTCCTTGCTCCTAGTAGCAAGTAATACCTCTAGGTATCACTTGCCCGGAATCTTCCTGCCCTGCGTCTTTCCTCACTTTCGAGGTGAACGGGTGGACATCCCGCGGCCCGCGGTTGGTTGTTTCGTTGGGCTTTCGACGGGATTCTCAAGCTTCGTTGGATGAACCTTTCAGATCTGGCTTTTGGATTCACCGGTGGAGCTTGTCTGAGACATGTTGGTCACAGCAACTGCTTCATTTATGGGTACATCTTGGTTTCGATTCTGCCGCTTGTTTGCAGATCTTTGTATCTTTTGAAACACGATCCTAAGGCCTGGGTGCCGTCTTGTTTCCTTTGCCAAGCTAGGAGAGATACATCATACATCCAACTCGCTAGGAACCTCCTTACTGTTTCATGTCTACATCACAAAAAACCAAAGAGCAAAGGCCCACACCCTTAGGAAAACAAGAGGGACATTACAACAAGAGGGACACCACGTTTGGGCTGTTGGCATTTCCAAAACGTCCGAGTTCTCGAGTTCGATCCTCGAGCTGTTCGCTTCTGTAGGGCTTCCAGGAGTCTATTTAGGGGGGCTTTAGGAAACATGACACATGAAGATCACCATAGCAGCATTCAATGCTAAGAAAGATGTACCAAAAACTCTCTCTCTCTCTTTCGATACGCTCACGAACAGCAGAGGAAGATGCACAGCTGGATTTTCGGGGTTTTTCGTATTTGAACTGATCCTGAGTCGATTTGAGGAGATCGAGCTGGAGCGGCCTGCGCTTTACATGGTGGCCACGTGCGGAACACCCGGTTCCGAGCCATCGCGTTGGCCGGACTCGCGTTCTCGTCTTCGCACGCGTTACACGGGATCAACGGATGTCGGGTGCTTCGGTGGTTCCGAGTGTTTCGAGAACTGCCTTATTCCGTTCGTAGCGTTCTTGTTCCGTTCGTAGTACGGCCAGGAGCCCCCAGTAGCGTCCTTATTTCTGGTGCTTTCGTTACTTTCGAGAAGGTGTTTCTGTGGTGTTTTTTTGGGGGCTTTTTCCACGTGGCACAGCTGGAGACCAGCCGACGACCCGCCCAAACCGCGTGGCCAGCGGCGGATCGACGTGCAAACCGCTGCGTGTGCGTGTCCGTGGTGTCCGTGTGCGACGGGTGGAGTGGACTGGTAACATCGGAGCGAAAACGAACACGAACCCCGAACGTGACGGGCTCGTAGCTATCAGCCGCTACTCAGCGGACTCGTTTGTTGCCCTTGAGCTACGTTTGTAGCGATGCTTGTTAGTAGCAAAGGAATATATGTTCAATACGCGAATGCTGTTGATTACCGGTAGCGGCATGAGGCATGAGGATTCGAACATGGTGGCCGCCCTCAAAGGAGTGTTTTGGCACCCGCCACTGGGTTTTCCTTGGACTGCGTCAGCTGTCAGGCCTATTGGAAATCTGAGCGACATCACCCTGAGAGCTTTGCAAGTCCTGCGGGAGGCTGGCAGCTGCAGCTGGCAGCTTGCTCATCCAAAGGTTTGCAGGAGTTTCTCCACTCCCAACCATGAACCTAGCACCGGACTGTTGGTCAAACCTCGATTAACATCATTTTTTTTGTGGCCAAGTCTACAATCGATATCTTCCTCAATTGATACATGCGGGGGTGAAGAATCTTGACGACTCATGGACGAAGAAGGAGAAAAGCAAAGACTTGAGACCTTTCAAAAAGAATCAACCCCCCCCTACTGTAGCTAGAAACGATGGCCTCCAACCTACCATTGATGGCCTCCAACCTAATAGCAAAGACTTAGTGTTTCGCGGGGAACGGACGAACGGCGAGTTTTTTACATCCGCTGGAGGTCGATGTGATCTTCGCAGAGGATACGAGGTGCGAGGTGTCTCTTGGGATGGGACACCTTTTCTGCGTTCACCAAAAAGGTCAAGGCCAGGAGCCCCTAGTAGCGTCCTTGCTCCTAGTAGCGATGCCCTTTGCTCCTAGTAGCGTCCATCATAAAGGGTTCCAATCCGAGAGATTCACAGGATGCAGTTTCTTTGGTTTCCTGGCAGCCGGCCAACGCACGCTTCGCAGGACCACTGGTTTGCTGCTGTCGCGCTTGGGCATTCAGTTGAACCAACGACTTCTGCTGCCATGCCACGCCTTCAACGAGGTGCCAGCGGTATGGCTAGGCTAAAGGGTGGTCTCTGGCGGGTTTCTGGATAACACGTCCGCATTGAACCGTTGATAAGAGGTTTGCGACCAATTCGAGCAGATAACCTGTAGGGGAGCTTCTCAAATCCTCCTGTTGGGTGTCGGGCGCCCTTCAATCTTTTGGGATTCAGTACTGGTAGCGATCCATCAAAACATCCATCATGCTGAGATCTCCAGACATTTTTTGTGGACTTCGACGTACAGGGGATCTATATCCACTTTGGAGTGAAATCAGAGAAGCCTTCTTCCTTTGTATCCTTTTGTTTTCCATGCCAGGAGCAAGCAGGACAAAGCCTTCTGCGGAAGCTTCGTGACAACCAGTCGCTTGGATGGAAGGACGGCCAAACGGCCTTGGACAGGACGAACCAACCTCGGTTGGTTCAGGACGCCCGGTCTTGGTTTTGTGGGTTTATGGCCATGGGGCTTTAATTGTTTGAGTCTGATTCGTTTTTGAGCCAATGAAACTGTCTGTTGCACGGAACCTGTGAAACTTCACGACCTCTATTTTGAGGACGAAACCACTCATGTTGACGGCATTTCTTTGGAACGAAACCTCGTTCCACTCTTTTCTTTCACATATTTTTGGCGGGGCAGCCCCCGTGCCATAATGGTTTATCTCGCGGCTGCATTCGTTCTCCACCCGTGATTTTTTGCCCCTCTCCTACTGACCCATCTCTTGTAAGTCTGATAGATGAATGTAGATGACATTTGATCACCACAAGACAGTAGCAAATAGCTACTAGATGCTACTAGGAACAAGGGCATCGCTATACGAACGGAGCGATCGGACACTACTAGGGTCGCTCCTGGCATTACTACTAGGAACAAGGATGCTACGAACGGAGCGATCGGACGCTCTTCGTCGTCTTCGTCGGCGACGCGTCCTCCAGGTGCGCGGCGCTGGTCTCGGACGCTGGGACGCCCTTGATCTCGGACCCGGGCTACGCGGTGGTCCGCGCGGTGCGTCAAGGCGAGTGCGTCAGCGTTGGGCGGCGGCGACGTCAAGGCCAAAGGAGGTCAGCGGAGACGTCAGCGGTGACGTCAGTGGGGTTCTCAAGTGGATTTTTTCCCCAAACAGTTGAGCTGTTGGGGTTCTATCTTAGAAAAACATAGAGCCCACACTCACTGGGGCGAACGGGATGTTGAGATTTGGGGTGACATGTCACATGGTTCACCGAGCGTCATTGGTGGGGATCCGTCGAGCTCTCCATCTCCAACCCGAATCAGCTTCGAAGAACACACCGGGGGAGCCTCGCACAGCTTCTTGCTCCGTTCGTAGCGATGCCCTTGGTTCCTAGTAGCGTCCTTGTTGCTACTAGTAAGGCACTTGTTACTAGAAGCGATGCCCTTGGTTCCTGGTAGCTTCTCGCTCCTAGTAGTAAGGATGCTCCGTTCCTAGTACGGCCAGTTTCGCCCCGTTCGTAGCGTCCGATCGCTCCAGCCTCGCCACCTTGTTGGCGTGCCGATCACCGACCTGGTGAAAGCTGTTCGGGAAAGGAGTGCCCATTTTTGACCCCTACTTGGTGGTCCAGGGTGTCACCCAATATGTGAGTCCAAATCTTCGAAAGGCCTCCCCTCCACCGCCAAACAGCTGCACAGCTGAACAAACAGGTGCACCAGACCCACTGGCATCCTTGCTCCATTCGTAGTGATGCCAGGAGCCGCTAGTAGTAAGAATGCTCCTAGTAGCGATGCCCTTAGTATTGGCTCCTAGTAGTAAGGCCAGGAGCCGACCGCCCCGTGCGCAGAACTGCCAGGTGCTCCGCAGGTGCCCGTGCGCAGTGTGCCGGGCTGCTGCGCGCTGGCCGCCGCGCTGAGCGTGGCGGGGCTGCCGTGTAGCCGTCACGCGGCGGCCATCGGGGTTGCACGGGGTGTTGGGCTGGAAATTGGTTTCGCATGCCGATTCGCATGGTTGTGTCCAAGTGGAATTCAATTAACAGTGAATTTACTTGCAGTTTTGTGATGCTGGACTCGGGTTTTCTGTGATGTGTCTTGATGGGTTTATAGTTGGAACTGGTTTACATGATTTGTTTTTGCGCTTTGGTGGTGTTTGGCCACGTACACCAGGACGTCCAACCTCTACTTCACTGGCCATGTGGCTGGGTACGTGGCCTCTTGATACCCTCAACCACCAAGGCCGAAAAGGACCATGACCACTGGACTACACCACCAAAACGGCACCAAACGCCAAGCAACTCCCGGGACACCAAACCAGTAAGTCCAGTAGGAGTGTGGGGCCCGACTGCGTCACAAGGTTAAGTCCCAAGATCATTTGCGGAACAACCCTTGGAGGCCATCGCCAGTTAGGCCGCAGGGCCATCGCTAGTAGGAATTGAATTGTTTGAATTGTTAATGGAATTCGGAAACGACATGAAACAACCCTCCAATCTCCGGAACCGTTGGAACCTCCGTCTTTCCCCCTCCGTACTTCGTCGACGCCTCGGCGCAGTATGCCGAGGCGTCCTCTTCGGGGGCTTTCTGCCGAGCGGCGGCGCCGCGCGGCTCGCTGAGCTGCGGAGCCTTCTGCGGCAGGCGCCGGGGCCTTCGCGCGCTGAGCTGCGGGAGGGGGTTCGTTGGAGATGAGGTTCCGTTTGGGGGGGGGAAGGTTGGAGGGTGGAAGAACGAGGTTCATTTTTTGGGTGTCGAATGGAAGGTTTGCAGTTTTGTTTTTTTTTTTTGTGACGAACGTTAAACATGATCCAGGAAGGAACGTTTATATAGTGACGAATGCTTAAAACAAAATAGAATTGCTTATAAGCTACTAGTAACAAGTGCATCGCTTCTAGTAACAAGTGCCTTACTAGTTACTAGTAGTAACAAGAAGCTATTGGAAACAAGAAGAAATTAGAATTGCAAGAATAATTGCTTACATGATTGAATCATGGAAGCTGTGATACGGGAACCTGGACAAGCGCAGTGGTTTCCGACAAGGCCTCCACGGGCACCCTGGTGCTTTATGAGGCGCCTCACCGGCTGTTGTGGCTTGGAGCAGTGCAGGCAGTACGTTTCCCGTGGTTTCCAGGCTTCTGTTTCTACTAGCGTGGCACTTGCTCCTAGTAGCGTGGCACTTGTTTCTACTAGTAAGGCACCTGTTACTACTAGCGTGGCACTTGTTACTAGTAGCGATGCACTTGTTCCTGTAAAAGGAGCTGATTCGTGAAAAGTCTCCCTGGTAAGGAGCAACTGCAAGGAGTGGCAACTTGCATCGAGTTCAGAATAATCATTCATCCAAAGCTGACGCAAATGAACAACGTTTGCTCCCGAGTTCAGGCTATGATCAAAGTGCACCAACGTGCCAATCCCATCTATTCAAAGTTCAAACCAGCGAACATTCACTGCCAATCCTCATCACCCACACACACAAGCCCATGCTCAGGCACTGGGGGTTCCCTTCTGGAAAAGGCTTCAATCCCTTCTGAGGAACACCTTGGAGATGCTCCGCGACGAGCTCGATGCAGAAGACGCGCGGGAGCTGGCCGTGTGCCGTGCCTCAGCAGTGAAAGCAGCTGCGGCGGTGTCGACGGGCACGGCACACGTGCGAGAGTAGTCTTTGGAACAGAAATACTTGGGGAGGCTAGGTGATGCTACGTGTTACTCATTGCATCTGCCCATCCCCATCGATGATCGTCAAAGCAATTCGTCGGTTTCCAGCACCAGAGATGATCGTCATGTTACTATGCCCTGTCCTGTTTGCAGAGGCGACCCGAATTAAGCTCTCCCAATTCCACCTCGAGCTCCATGGCATCCCGCGAGAATTCCAGGCTTCGAACCGCTTCGAACCTGTGCCGCAGACAGCTGCGGTCACGATTCCGAGGTGAGCTCACCAAGCGCTACGAGACGGTGCTGCGAGGTGCGGCGTCGTTGTTCGGTGACGAGTGAAGAACATTCACTCAACTTGATCCGGGCGAGACGAGCCACAAGGTGTTTTTTGGCTTCGTTTCGGCAGGGATAATGAACTGTTGAATGAGGAGAACACCTGGTGGATGGGTTCCGTGACTGGAGTTCCCCACCAAGTGCCCGGGCTCCTGGTGAGCTCATTCAGATCAGAAAATCAATCGAAAAGGAAAGAGAAAACATGAACAAGACAAAGGCAGCAATGCGGCAGCCCAGTTTTTTCGCGAAGAGGTCAATCAACCTTTACCTTTCCTTGTATTTTTCCATGCCCATTTCGGGCGGCTTCCGGGATTCCTCGGTCTTCTTTCGGTCACGGTCACGTGGAGATGGTGAGATGGCCTCCAATGTAGCGATGGCCTCCAAGAGAAGAGGAGATGGGTCACTCAGTTCACTCCTGGTTGGTTTTGCACGCTTTTACCTTTTTGGTCAGACAAAGGAAGCTGAGAAGGCCTGGGTATTGGACGGTTTCTCATCGTGTTTGTGTAGAGTGGTCCGCTCTTTGCGGTTGTTGCCATGGAGGCACCATTGATGAGATCCTGATGGAAGTTCGAGAGAAGCCGGAGAATCAGCACTTTGGCAGCGTTTTCCAGGAATCATCTCTTTCAGACACAGCGCCCGGAGCGCTTCAGGTTAAACACATGCAGCATTTCCTGTGTTTTGCAAGGGGACACTGAGTCCGAGGGCAGCCGCCCCTGACTCCCCCGTTGACCGTTTTGCGGGCGCTTGGACGATTTCCTTTTCTTCGCTTTCTCCAAGTGGCATTGGAGGACCTTTTTCTCCGGTCAACATGCAGGTCGATATGGGATGATTCCAGCGGAGTTCACTGTTGAATCCGATGGTCTTCCTTTCGCCGCCAAAAGATCAACGAAACAGCTATCTCAGTGTTTTTCTTGGATTAGTAGCCTCTAGCTATTAATAGCGATGCCCTTGTTCCTAGTAGCGATGCCCTTAGCTACTAGTAGCTATGTGCTACTACTAGTTGGAGGATGCGCTTTGACCATCAACTCGTCCCATCCGCACCGCGCCGCGCCCAGGAAGGGCGAAGTGGTTCTCCTCGTGGCCGGGCGCGCCGAGTCCGAGCGCGGTCCGGCCGTGGATGCCATGGAGGCGCCTCCGCGGGCGAGGACGGGTTTGCCACGGGCGACGGGTGGAGACGAGAGAAGATGAGACGGAGACGTTGGTGAGTGTTTAAATGGAAGAAGACTGAGTGAGAGACGTTGGTCAAAGAAACACAAGGTGGCATCCTCGGTGTGCGCTTTCCATCGGTGCAAAAACCCTGCTTTACCCGACACGGAACTGGTCTCCATTCACCGTCCGGTTGCATCGCCATTTCCACGGCGCCTCGGTATTTCAGCAGAAGCGTAGGCCGGAACCAGCAGGCCATACCAGCAGGCCACTGTCATGAAATCCTCCTCCAAGGTCGACCACGGCCGACCCATTCCAAGGCCCAACCCATTCCATGTTTGGAGACCAGGTCACGGCCGAGGAATTCCAGAACTGGTGAGACGTCTTGGGTTCTCCGAAAATGGGAGATTCGAATCGGATTGTCGAGATGACGTCCGATCTTTCGATGACGAACTCACCTGACCTTGGTTGACTATCCATTCACCGCGAACCTTGCTTCTAGTGGTCAGGCCAGGAGTGCCCCGTTCGTAGCGTCCGATCGCTCCGTTCGTAGCGATGCCCTTTGTTACTATAGTAGCATTCTTGGTACTAGTAGAAAGGCCAGGAGCCACTAGCAGCGTCCTTTTGTTCCTGACAAAAGAAAACGGGAAAAACCACTGCCACATTTCATCCGTCGGCCACCCGAGGTGCTCCGGATCCTGAGTGCCGAGCTACCTGAGAGCCGCTACACCAAGCCGGCGAGGGACGAACGGGGCGCTCCTGGCCTTACTACTAGGAGCAAGAAGCTACGTGGTTAGCAAAGGGTCATTGTAGTGCTTGATGGCAGTGAACTACATTTGCCTTTGCTCCTTTGCTCCTTTGCTCCTTTGCTCAGCTGACTGAGAGTCTTTAGCTGCGGTGCTAAGCTGTACCTGAAATAATATATATCCAGCGATGGCCTCCAACCTAATTAATCACTATGGTGTATTGCTCCATGCGGATGGTGCCTTTTCTGCTTTTGGGGCTCCGATTTCGTCCTAGGCCGGGCGGTGGCCTTGGCGGCCAAGATTGCCGGCGTGCCAAAGAAGACGCTGCGGCTCGCGCAGCACGCGCGCGCCAACGCACGCCGCTCGGCGGCGAAAGCAGCGTCGCTTTTTTGGGAAAGAAGCATTTGGAAAGAGCTACTGGGGCTCCTGGCATCGCTACTAGGAGCAAGGACGCTACTAGGGGCTCCTGGCTGTGTTACTAGGAACAAGTAGCCACTAGTAGCGTTTGGAAAGGATCCGGTTCCACCTGCGGACTCTATTGTCAGCAGTCCCAAGGGGGCCCCTCCTGGGCGGGTTGCAGCTCGATAGGCCTCTTTGGGGTAGATATTCCACGGGCGTCCGACCAGACTAAACGTTTTTGGGTGCCAACTCGGGTCAAGCATTCTTTTTCCATCAGCAGGAACCAGGTCTACTGAATCACACCTTGAGCGAAACTGGCACTTCCGACTGCCTGTTGAGGCCCATGAGGCTCCGTTGCGGCCGCCCAGCGCCTCACAAAAGGGCGCGTCCAAAAGGGCGCTGTGAGCGGCGATCGAACGGCTTGGGCTTCGTCGCTGGTGTTTTCGGATCGCCGTGGAGGTGTCCAAGAGGCTTTGATCTCAAAACCTCTGCATCGGCCTTTTTGCACCAGTTGGGACTCAATTCGGAGCTAGTTGGGACTAGTCGAGTTGGTTCATGGTCAACAACGTGACATCTTAGCACTTGCCCGATGAGAACCAACAAGTTACCTGGCCCTTCTTGATGTTGGTGGCAAGGATCTTCGCCCCGTTTTTTCCCTCACAGCATGATGCAGCCCAAGGAGTCAACTCTTTCCAGCCCAAGGAGTCAATGATGGACCCCCAGCTTTTAACGGAAACATCAGATCATCTGATCGCAGATCTGATCGCAGGTCGAGACGTCACCGACATCGGAGATTCCGGTGGTCGCATAGCGCGATGGGATGCCGTGGACGAGTTTCTCACTGTTTCTGTGTGCTCCCAGACTAAACCCTTGTTACTAGAAAGCTTTCTTGTTCCTAATATAGCCATGGCCTGAAAAACTACTGGCGATGGCCGAGCACATACCGAACAAAAAGCAACGCCAAGCGGCCGAAAAAAGAGAAGTGCCAAGCCAAGCCTGTGCTCGCAGTGCTTTGTTTTAAGCTCAAAGCTCCCTTCACCTTCCCGGATTCACCGCTTCCTCGTCCATCGCGCAGCTCGGACGAGCGATTTTCCTTCGGTCTAGCTGTCTCTTTCGGGGCGGTGGGTTCGGTCTTGGATCAGCGGAAGGATCCTTTCCCCTTTTTTGGAGGTAGAACATCTCTTGGGTTGCAGTGTTTTTCCCTTTTTGCCGTTCCTTTCCTGGCCTCGCATGGTCTTCCTGTCCACGGTGGAGGGAGTGACGCCCAAATGCATAGCGAGCGAGCTTCGATTGACCCTCCTGCATCAACAGCAGATTTGGACCGAAAGGGATGGTGAAATGAACTCGACAGCAGATATAGAAGAAACTGTTTCAGAATTGGCCGTGTCCAATTTTTTGTCAGTTTTTGCTGTTTCATACAAAGAATGTCAAATAATTACTATGCTGCCATGGTTGTTTTTCAGGCGAAAGAATCAACACTTACGGACTACCCTGACTACTCAAAAGTCCGATCTTTCTTTTTGGAAGGCCACGAATCGTTTGGGTGGGATTTTCATGGCGGGTTGATCCTCCTCTCGGGTTTCGACCGGTCCCGTCGTGGGGTCTCCAGCGTGTGACTTGGTCGGCTAGCCGGGTACGGTGAGAAGATGAGAGAAATGAGACAAACCTGACATTGAAACACCATTTCTATAGTAGAATTAAATTAGATTTAGATTAAATTAATAGCTTCTTGTTACTACTAGTAAGGCACTTGTTACTACTAGCGTGGCACATGTTACTACTAGCGTGGCACTTGTTCCTAGTTAGTAGGGGTACCTCTATACTTGCTTTCAAAAAGGTATTTGGGTTGGTTTGGTGCGCAACCCGCCTGCAGCTGCTGTGAGGATGGTGTCGAGGATTTTGCCATTCTTGGCCTTGTTTATCGAATCTTATGCTGACTGTGAAGAAGGTGCTTGGCAAGCTTGTTGTGGAAGTCAGCTTCAGGGGGGAATTCTGCTAGGGGGAGGTTCTTGGGACTTCGCGGGCAGAGACAATGCTCAGGTTGCAGCAGGACCAAACTCAACAAAGCACCTTGAGTGGATCTCCTCACATCCTGAGTCCTGAGTGCTCTTTTATTTCTAGTGGATTGCTAAGTCGTTTTGTTCTTTCCGTGAAGATCAATCTTCTTCCCTTCGGGGTTGAGGTCATGGTGCCATGTGGTTGAGATCACTCCACATGGGACTTCCTCCCTGTTTCCTGTACAAGTAGAGGATGTAGAGGATGTAGATACTCTGACTCTGGTGAGCCAGGACCTTGGGGACCTACAAGAAGAACTTCATTTGGATCACACTTAACTTGCCACTCGGGTTCCGCAGCGGAATGGCCATGCCTTCGCAGCGGGTTACGCCGCGGTGCGGTCGGTCCGCTCGTCGCAGGCGGAACGTGCCATGCCACCTCCAACGTGCTCTTGCAACGGAAACGCCGCTCGGCGCACCAAGATCAGCTCGGTGCACGTCGGCCGCCGAGCGTTTTTTTGGTCCCCAGATGTCGCACTCGAGGTGAGGGACGCCCTTGGTCGAGGGTCCAAAGGACATGGTGAGGATTTGAAAGAAGGATCCCTTTTTGGGGGAAACTTTAGGCTCACTGAAAACCTCATGCTCATGCTGATGTTTTGCGGCGACTTTCTTGGGGGGGGCATTCCTTCATATGTTCGTTCCATGCCCTCACGAAAAACCGTGAAGGGAATTTCCAGATGCATCATTCTTTTTCCTGCGAAAGCAGTAAAGAACCATCAAATGACATCACCCCTGCTGCAGGTGAAGAGCTCTCGCAGCAGATGGTCTATGAATCGACCTATGATGGCGCCGTGGCGTGCGAGCGGAGCGGGCGAGGATGGGTGAACTCACGTACCTTTTACAGACACGGCACCCTTTCTTTCTGTGGCCCTCCAACCTAGTAGTGATGGCCAGAGTGGCCTTTGGCCCTAGTAGTGTTTGGATTTTGGGGGACGTGAATCACCAAAGCAAACCTCTGCAGGAAAGCCATGAAAACAAGGATCCCCCCCGAACCGACCGGTCGCATCGAAGCCCAGGTGGCGATTCCGGGCCGATGCTCATGGACGGCCACTTCACCTTGAGCTACGATCCCTCGGTCTATTGCTGCGATGAGGCCACCATCAAGGCTGGTGATGCAGTCGATGTTCCTGTTCGTTGATGCCTCAAGCTAACTCTTTTTTGCTGATCTCTTTATCTGATACTCGATCTGTTTCCTTTCTCATCCCCTTTTGACGGAATCGATTCCGTCTCGACCGTCCGCACCGACACCGACCAGCCACACAAACGTGGTTCAGGACATGCAGCAGAAAGGCTTCGTGTCCTTCCAGGAGGGCCTGGCCGAGCTCTTGGGCTTCGGTTTGACCTCCGCGGACCTGGTCGACTTGCAGTTCGTGCCGAACCCGGCGAACCACTCGGAGGTGGTGCCGCGGGACGGGACGGGTGGGACGGACGTGGGACGGATGAGACGCATGGCATGGAGCACGTCGTGAGGGACGTATGTGAGGATTGGTCATTAGAGTCTAAGACCTTCAGTGCAACCTTTTGGTGGTGTTTATCAATGCACACAAGTTGTGCTGTTGAGTCAAAGCGGCTGTTGAGTCAAAGACCTGTGCCCCTTGAGAAGCACGATAAACACGCTTCTAAAAAGCAAGGGTTTGAGCATGTACTTTTCCACTCGTCATCAGCAGCTCATCTTCACTCCGGGGATAAGGCTCCTTACATTGTTTACATCACATTGTTCCAAGACAATCAGCGACTTGCTGTGTAAACCATCACCACCCGTTTTGTTTTCAAGCTATATTAGGTTGGAGGCCGCTAGTAGGTTGGAGAGGCCATTGCTATTGGGAACCTAAGAGCTTTTAAAGACCTATTTTCCTTTTTTGTGTGGAGCCCTTGTTTGGAGCCGTCAAACCCGCTCACCGCGGGAGGTCGATGTGAAGTTCCTGTTCAAGTGCCCGGCAGCAACTTGGAGAACGCGTTGCTGGTGGACTCCTGGACGTCTGGAGTAGCGGTCTGGACACCGACAGGTCGTGGTAAGAGACAGATCGAGCTTTCTGGGTCCCCGTCAAAGCTGAAGAGTTCAGGGCCGCTTCTTCGGCACCCCCCAGCTGAAGTGTTCGCTCTTTCACTGAACTGTTTGTTCTGGAGAGACAGTGGTTTTGGACCAGTCCTTGGTTTTGGACCCCTTCTCCGGACCTCACAGGGCCTAACCAAGCAGAGCCCTAGAGCTCGGACTTTGAAAGCCGGCCGCCCAGTAACAATAACATTTCTTTGTTTCTAGTAGCGATGGCCTCCAACCTAAGAGCGCAGGCCTCCACCCTAGTAGCAATGGCCAACCTAGAAGAACTTCAGCAAGAACTTCATATGTTTTACGTTTTTCAAGCAAACAACACGTTTTTAATGTCCGTGGGTCCCGCAGTTCTCATGCTTCTTCTGTGGAGAAGTTCAGTCTCATGTTCAAACACCCCCAGCCTTTTTTTTGTTCCCTAGACATCCCACAAGTGGAGTACGGCCTCTGGAAAAAGAGTCTGAAACTACTGCGGTTACAACTCAGCTTCCATGTAAGTGGGAGGGGGTGTTCTTCCACAGAGTCGTGGATACCCCACCTTTGGAGAAAGATGTACATGCATCTCTGCTGCAGCCGCGGGGTTCTTCCTTCAAGCAGCCGCCCGACACGTCCCAACTTGCCACACAGAGTGGCAATGGGACGTCGCCAGAGAGTCCTCAACAGGATCTTGTTCTTTCAACTTCAAAAACCTCAACCAGTTGCCAAAAGCATGTCCTCAACCATTTTCCCAGTTGATCTGAGAGCCCAACGACCTCGTCCATTCGATCGATTCGATCGATTCGATCTGGCCTCGCCCGTCGCCGGGCACCGCGTGATGCCGAGGCGCTCTCAGCCGCGGAGATGCAGGCGCCGCGGGTGGAAAAGCGTTGGGGAGGAACGAAGGAGCAGAGAGACGGAGCACATCGAAGGTTTCGGTGAAGAATGAGAGGTGAAGAATGACATGACATCAATCGAAGGTTGGGCTACCCAAGGGCCAAGAGATGCGGCCTTCGTGTGGCTTGGTGGGGTAGAGATTGTGCCTAAACCGCGCAGTGAGAAACGTTCCCAATTTGTGTGAAGACAATGACAAACGCCGAGCAATCATGAATCCGGCCCCAATCAGCTCATTTCTTCTGAGTTTGGAAGATCGGTTGATCCTGTAAAGGAAGACCAAACGGATCAACCGGAGAAAACCACCGCTGTGAGATGACCGGGATCCACGGTGAGACGACGGTTCGGGGATCGTCCGAGATCGGCTTCCGAGGTCACATGACGTGTCACGGAAAGCGTCCGAACGCTCCGTTCGTAGTAGCGATGCCAGGAGCCCCTACTTAGTAGCGTCCTTTGTTCCTAGCATTCCTCTTTGGCATCACTGTAAAGAGCATCAAACACAGTGAAACCAACGCATCAGCTGTTTCACCTGTCCCAGCATCTTCCTCCATCCGGTCTCATCCACCTGGACACGTGGCCGACACGTGGCCGGACTCGTGATCCGCACAACGCCAAAACCCATCGTCTCGGTCGTGGTCGCTCGTCTCGTCTCGTCTCGTCAGGCGGAGATGCAGAAGATCACCACGCTGCGGCTCCTGGGGACGTTGAAGGCCAAGATGTCGGACCACGGTTTGAACCCGGCAGCTTGGAAGTGTCGGTTTCACGGTCCGAGGGTCGTGGATGGAGAAATTTCGGTGGGTTACGACAGTTGGAAGGTTCTTTGGGGG
Source organism: Durusdinium trenchii (assembly GCA_963970005.1). Taxonomy (NCBI): domain Eukaryota; class Dinophyceae; order Suessiales; family Symbiodiniaceae; genus Durusdinium; species Durusdinium trenchii. The sequence continues at coordinate 367,588 of CAXAMN010002781.1, read as the reverse complement.
ATGAGTGTTTGTGAATGTGAGGGTTTTGTGAGTGGTTTGGCAATTTGGGAGAGATTCTTGGTATTGCAAATTGCATGGGGTGGTTGTGAGGTGGGGAGAGAGGGTCTCCTTTGTACGGAGAGAGTGGATGATTTGGGCAGAAACCGTGCGTTTTTGCCTTCGCGACGTTGGATGGTGTGAAAGGACCTCAAAAAAGACAGCTTCCTTTTGTGACTCATGCAGGTCGTCTTTTCTCGAGTTTCACTGCTCAAGTTTTGAGGTGTTTTTGTCGTTTGCAGTTGTAAGGAAAGAAACGATGTGTCTCGGATTGATGTGGAAGCTTCTCCATGCAAAAAAGAAATTCAACATGACCATGTTTCACCACTTTTCTCAGTTGATCATGTTGATCAATCATCCATGCCTTCAGGTGAAAGTATAGTGTTCTGGTAACGTTATGATCTTCACCCATGTGTAGCCACGTTGACCGCAGGACCACGTTGGCAATGCATCATGCTCACTCGACCGCGCATGCCCTCTTCCCCGTCGATCGGTCGAAAACACTGAGGCGGCCTTTCACATGGGCATCCTTCCAGTGACTGCAAGCTATAAGCCTTTGCCGCACAGCACCAGCTCCCCGACGACCAGCTGGTCCTATACCACGACCATTGGAGGTACCGGCCACAGATGCGGAGGGATGGCAACTCCAGATAACTCTTAGTAGTAAGGCCAGGAGCCCCTAGTAGCTTCTTGTTACTACTAGTAAGGCACCTGTTACTACTAGCGTGGCACTTGTTACTACTATGAGGTGACCACTTTGGAACTCTCGAGCTCCGCTCTCCAACCTACTAGCGATGGCCTCCAACCATCCATAGCGACGCAGCTCTGCAGGCGTGGTGGTGGAAGTCACTGGTCGCTTCACCGTGAGCTATGACCCAGGGCTCTACACGGGGAACGCCACGGAGGTGGCTGCTCTTCAGGAGACAACATGACAAGAGCAGCTAAACCGGTGAAAAGAGGTGACACCCCAAACCCAGGAGAGCTTGGGCCGCCTGGGCCGCCGAACTCACATGGGACGTAGTCCGTGATGACTCGCATGGGACGTAGCCCTTTTGATCATGTGTGAAGGGCACAAGGATTAGCTGCGGGGATCGCTTTTCACCATTTGCGGCGTAACATGTGTTTGTGTTGGTTCAATCCGGTAACATGGAGGCGCTAAGACACCAAGCTGATAAAGGGCACCACTTGAGCTGCTAGTCATCTGGTGAACATCAAGAAGTGGCACTCTGTGTATGTATGAGACTTCTGGGCACATGGATTTGCACCCAGTGCGTTCGAAGTGGGAAACCATGAGCCATGAACCTGTGATTCTTATATATTCCAAAAGATCCATCATCATCCTTCCAATGCTGAATGAATCTTCGCACGACCTGCAAAGCAGCGCCTGCGAAAAGCAGCGCCTGCGAAAAGCAGCGCCTGCGCAGCGCCCTCATCAACGCTCTGACTGGGAACCACCAGTTTGGACGACCAGGAGAAGAGCCAAACAGCCTTCAAGACGGCCATCGCCGCGGCACTAGGAGCGGACGCAAGGGATCTGTTTTCTCTTTGGTCCGGGTCTTTTGATGCATCAGGGAGTCAGTCAGTGCTAGAAGGCGCGGTTGATATTTCTATCCTGGACAAACTTTTGGAATTACGTATGATGCTCCATATGGTTTATCCTGGGAACCCCGCCATGCCAAGCGCAGGCAAAGTACTGTCAGAAAATGGGGGGTGGGCATGCGAACGAGGCAGAGAACAGGATCCACAGGCCGGACCAACAGGGTCTGGACTTCGAAGAGGACCCGTCGTCCACCCCAAAAGCGAACGTCAAAACAGATTCCTTTCCGCCAACGCGTCGTCCGCAGTTTCTCGGTTTGGGATCCGCCCTGTCAGCCGCGTTTGGGAGGAGCTCCGATTCGGGCGTCGGATCTGACGTTGCGTTGGGAGCGCATCTCTCCGGCGCTGCTGCAGACGCGGCAGACGCAGGGCACGCTGTCCGAGGCGATCTGCTTCTTCACGCCGCTCGGTGGTCCGGTGTTGGGGCGACCCGGGTGTGTTTGGCGGTGGGAGTGCGAAGTTCGGCTTTCCGGCTAGTGTCAGCTGCCATTTTCGAAGTGAATTCCATCCTTGGAGCGAAAAGCCAACTATAGGCCTACAGGCCAGGGAAAAACGGAGGGAAGCTAAGCATCCCACAAGCCTCTAGTTCACTAGTTCCAAGCAAAATAAACACCTCGCCGTATCATGGCTCCTCGCCTTTACGGCCTCGCCCCAAGGATTCACTCGCGCACCGCCACTGGGCCGAATGAGGCGGTGACGAGAAAACGGGCCAGTCGCTACTAGTAGCCCTCTTTGTTTCTGGTAGTAGGGCACTTGTTACTAGAAGCTTCTTGTTACTACTAGTAAGGCACTTGTTACTAGAAGCGATGCACTTGTTACCAGTAGCTTCTTGTTTCTGGTAGTAAGAATGCAACTAGTATTAATGCCCTTTGTTACTAGTAGTAATAGCGTCCTTGCTCCGTTCGTAGCGAGGCCCTTTTTTTTTTTCTCGGTTTTCCACAAAGCAGCCATCGGAACTGGGAGTTGAAAAGTCGATTCGGAACTTTTGAAACGAACAAACAGGAGGTTCCCAAGATCCATCCGTCCGAAAGCGAGAGCTTCCGCTTTTGGGCATGAAGCTGGTCGTGTTGAGCCTGTCATGGTTCTGGGTGAACCAATCACAACCATAGCTTAGTTGGAGACATGGTCTTGCCTTGTCTTGCCATTAGTTGCAATGCCTGCAGACGAAATAAGAGGAGCCTAAGTAGTAGAGTATTAAATGGTTGCTTCTCGTTCAGTTCTCAACAGCTCATGCGGGATGCTTACGGTGCTTTTCGTGTCCCACAGTTTCTCTGCTCAGGAGACGGCGAGCGATTTGGAGCAGAAGGTGAATGAGACTGGCCTGGAAGTCGAATGATCATAACACCCCGTGTGGTCGTTGACGTTGAGACCTTCATGGGGGATCTTTTTTTGCTTAGGGCTTAGGGGATCTCCAGTCAACTTGGGCCCATCCTTTCAATGAAGCACCCTTCCAGGTTTCTTGAAACACTGCTGAAAGAGGTCTCAACCCCGTTTCAGGAGACCTTCCACCAGCGGTTGGGGCCATGTGACCAGGACCCTCTCTGCCGTTTCCGCCTCGAACGGCAGGTGATTTGTCCCGCGTTCTGGAAGATCAGCAGCACCCTTTTGCGGATCTGGACCCATCAGAATTTCCTATAAACCCAAAGAACATAGTGCTTTACTTGAAGCAGCTGATACTCTGCCAAGCATCTTGAGGGTCTTCCACTTCGTTGGTTTCGAACCACCAAGCCTCAAAGACCCGGGACCAGCGGGACCCAGCGGGACCCAGCGGGAGCCAGCGAGCGAGTCGGAGTCTCAGGGCATGGACCAGACCGCATTGGAGCAGTCCGTGCTCTCGGAGATGACGGCCCATGGGGTGCCAGAGCTGCAAGCAGTGTGGTCACACGTTTGGGGGTTCTTGCGGTCAGTCTTAATGCTGGGTTTGATCGAGGGTGTTCACGGGCATGCGGCATGCGTGGCCAATTCGATGCCATTTAAAGTACATTCATGCCTCTCGAGATCTTCGAAGTGCATTTCAACGCTGCAGGCTCGCGCAAGCCGCCTCTCCCGAGTGGGCATCGAGGGCGCTTTCCTCGACGCCGGTCTCGTTGTGGTGCCGTGCGCTTTTTCGGATTTTCGTGGCAGTGCAAGGGAATCCTCGTGTTTTGGTGGAGTCAACTTTGCGAGGCAGGTGGGCGTGCCTGGGGCCCTTTCTGCTGATATACTCCTTGTGCACGAGCGACCGGTCTTAGGTACCCACACTTACACTTCGAGAGTAGAGCGCTTTTGTCGGGCCCCAAGACATATATTAAGCGGAAGTCAGCGAGAAGCGGATATGACCGCGAAAAGCGCTCGTGCCCTGGCCAGAACATTGTTTGGGGCCTGGCCCAGCCGTAATCATATGCGCGTCGTGCACACAAAGCAAGCTAGGCATTTTGCAGCAGGTTTTTGAAAGGGGTTTGGCTGTTCACCGGCTTGTCGACTTTCATCTGGTTTCCTTTTCGTTGGCCCACATGCTTGTCCTTCTTTTCTTTCATGCCCGTTCCGTCTTCATGTCCCGTCCTCTTCATCCTTTTCTTCTTTTGCGCCTTTTGCTCGCACCTTTGTCCTAACCTTAGTTTGTGCACATGCGCGCGTGCTTCCTTCAACAACAGGCGCCCCAGGTATGTTGCAATGAGGTTGAGTTCATGGGTTGTCCCTCTCCTGGTTCTTCCTTCATTGACAATCGCACACCTTTTTTTGGCTTCGCCTTCTCATCGTTCGTTTGTCTCTGTTGCCGTCACATGTGTTTTTGCAACCCCCCTTTCCGGGCAGGATGCCTGCGCCTCGTTTCTGGGCCTCCACCCTGATGACCTTAAGGGTGGGGGGCCTTTCGTGGATGCGTATCTTTGGCCCAGTTGACCATCCCAGACTCCTTACCCACATTGGAGACGGCGCCTTTGCACACTGCCAAGGGTTGAATAGTGTCATCACCCCAGTCTCCGTATCCCGCATTGGCGAACGCGCCTTTCTTGCTTGCACCTCGCTGGCAAGCTGCCCCATCCCGAAGTCCTTGAGCGTCCTGCCTTTACTGACTCAACCATCGCCAACCAAGTTGTTGCCATAGTGCACTTTGTCCCTCACTTGATGCTTCAGGCGCAAGATGGGACTAACACCGCATGCTTGTCACCCCAAACATAGTAAAAACAAAAAACACCGTGCTTCTTCTTGTTCTTCTTCTTCTTCTTCTTTTTCTTCTTTTTTTTGAGGTCAAAGCCTCAATGGCAAACGACGCCTCCAAATACAAACGCCACCGCGGGTGCTCCACTGCCAGATGGTTCGGAGGCGATTGCAGTGCAGGGCGCAGCCGCGGTAATTCCAGTTCCAACAGCGTATGGTATAGTAAAGGTGTTGCGGCTAAAAAACTCGTAGTTGGATTTCTGTTGAGGATGACCGGTCCGCCCTCTGGGTGTGCATCTGGCTCAGCCTTGACATCTTCCTGAAGAACATATCTGCGCTTGGTTGTGTGGCGCCGTATTTGAGACATTTACTTTGACGAAGTTAGAGTGTTTCAAGCAGGCGCGCTCTTTGAGTACATTAACGTGGAATATTCAGATAGGACCTCAGTTCTATTGTTGGTTTCTAGAGCTGAGCTACTGGTTGATAGGGATAGTTGGAGGCATTCGTATTTAGCTGTCAAACGTGAAATTCTTGGATTTGTTCAAGGCGGACTACTGCGCTGCACTACCAACAACATTGGAACTCAATCAGTTGACGCAAAAAAACATGCTGAAACTGTTTGGGTTCTATGCTGCGTAATCTATTATTCATTTGAGTGCGACCACGGCTTTGACTACGACTACTGCTACTACTACTACGGCTACTACCACTACTACTACTACTACTACTCCTACTGCTACTACTACTACTCCTACTCCTCCTCCTGCTGCTGCTGCTACTGCTACTGCTACTGCTACTGCTATACTACCACCCTCCAGCCACAATTCTGCACACCTGGCAAAAACCTCTGCACCTACCAGAAAACCTTTATTTCAAGACTGCCTCCATGGGGGGGGGGGGGAGACTTAGGCTGGCGTGTGGCATGTGGCATTCATCATACCGTACGTAGTTCTATTTCGAGTGTGTGTGCTCTAGAGTGCGGAAATTGGTTTATTCACCTTGTTTCTTGATGTTTCTTCTACTTAGCTGTTTAGGGTGGATAGACAGAGCGGAAACGAAACCTGGTTTTATAAGCAACTTATTGTTTGAGAGATTTTTCTCGAAAAACACAGTGTATCCATGCTTCGGAATCTGTTGTGTTTTGAAGCAGGAAGGAATGAACATCAATAAACCGGGAATCATACAAGAAGGTCACATGAACAAAACACGCAGGCTACCCTCCAAAGAGCTCAGGTCAAACCAGCGATATTACCACCAAGGATCTCCACTGAACCACTTAATTGCACTCCCAAACTTTGTAATTTCCCACGAGGAGCTCAGATCTTTGATGTGGACCATCTTCCAAAACAACTCCTTGCGATCCTACATGCAACGGATTTGTGTCAAACACTTGGAACAGATTCCGTTTGCTCGCGGCCACGTCTCCCTGCGCGCCGATGCTACAAGGTGCCCACGGCGCATATGGCGGTGGTGTCGCCCATCACTGTGGAGCTGAACACTGGAACGATCCCGGGGACCACCACGGGCTCCAGCTGGGTTGTATCTCTTCAACACCTGGTGGGTTGGGGTGGGTGGTTGGGTGGATGGTCGGGAGGAAAGGAACCTCAGAGTTAATCTCGGGTAGGTGGAGTGACTTGCATGTTGACTCGATCTGTTTTTATGGTTTTGTGAGTTTTGTGTTTTTGTTTGCCTTGCACCGAGCGGGGAATCGTCCCTGAAAACCGTAGAGGACACTCGTCTTCCAGGTGGTCAGGCCGATTTTCTGATCCTCCTACCGGTGCTCCTGAGCATCGTAAAGACTAAAAACGTGCTTGTTGGATACACCAGATATGGGTTTTGCCAGCTAAATTCAAGACATATCGATCCACCTGTGTCGGGAAGTGGTGGTATTTGGTTTTACCCATAAACATTACAGCGTGTGCAGGTTGTCTGACCATCCAAATGCACGGGTTTGGTAAATTGAGAAACAACCCAGTACAGTTTTCTGGGATTTCTGGGTGCGTTCGAGTTCTCTTTCCTTGTATATTCACCCTTGTCTGTGAGGTCAGTACCACGCCGCTCAGCACCACACCGTTCAGCACCACCCCCTTCAGCACCACCTTCAGTACTACGACCACCAGCTCCTTTCGCATGGAAGATGTTCATCCTTGCGACTTGGACTGGACGAAGGGCAGGCAAGATGTGATCTCCACGGCATCTTCCTATCTTAGGAACAAGAAGCTACTAGGTTCTCCTGGCATCGCTACTAGGAGCGATCGGACGCTACGAACGGGGCTCCTGGCCATACTACTGGTAGCATTCTTACTACAAGGTTCGCTACGAACGGAGCTATCGATCCAGAGGCCTCCACGGCTCCACGGGATCATGACAAGCATCGGCCAAGCATCCACTGCCCCACCGGCCGGGCGTGGATCGGATCAACAGCGCCGGTTCCCCATCGAGATGGCACGAAAAGACACATGGAGCGACCTCGGAAGACCTGGGGGAACCTCGTCCCGTCCTGCGGAATAGAAGCAGGTGAGACTATAGAAAGGGTTTGAAGAATGACAGGTCTGAGGACACCAGGTTTGGGAATAAAAGAGAAGTATACAAAAAGAAGCTCCTAGTAACAAGTGCCACGCTAGTAGTAACAGGTGCCTTACTAGTAGTAACAATGTTTGCTATTTAACTTTAATTCTAATAGCTTCTTGTTACTACTAGTAAGGCACTTAGGACCATGCGGAATGTCTCCCATGGAGAATCTTTCGTTGGACACTCACCTTGACGACGACGGGCTCGCCTCCGTTCTCCGTCCCGTTTGGAGCTCGCGCGTCGACTCGGTTCGACGTCAGGCGCCAGCTTTGAGGATTTCACACCGGAGAAGAGGACCTCCGAGCCATGGCTGGAGCGGACGCTACGAACGGGGCGAAACTGGCCTTACTACGGAAGAATGTTTGCGCCATTAGAAACAAGAAATAATCGGAATTCAAATTCAATTATATAGTAATTAGAATTGAATTAGAATTGAAACGGACATTGGGGACAGAATGGCGACTTCGAAGAGAGCATCTTCGGATGTCTCTCTTTGTTCGTAGTAAGGATAGTAAGGGAATTTAAGGGGACTTGATTTGCCAAGTAACAAGAAGCTAGTAGAAACACGTGCATCGCTTCTAGTAACAAGTGCCTTACTAGTAGTAACAAGAAGCTACTAGAAACAAGTGCATCGCTTCTAGTAACAAGTGCCTTACTAGTAGTAACAAGAAGCTACTAGAAACAAGTGCATCGCTTCTAGTAACAAGTGCCTTACTAGTAGTAACAAGGACGTTACCAGGAGCAGCTTTTCGGCATTTTTAGTGGTTGCTGAGGACTACGGCTGGTGCGAAGGAGACAATTTCATCGTTGACAACCAGACCGAGACCGCCTGCATCAACGCTGGCTGCACCCCGTTGCGCAGGGCGTTTAGGAAAGCCAAAGGGTGAGGGGTGAGTGTCTCTTTTGACATGACCCACTTGCACCGGAGATTGCGGGATCTGGGGGGAGATTTCGTCTATAGCTTGGGTGACAGATCCCATTACCGATAGACCCAAGTCGGTAAACAAACAAATCACGATGAAATAGAGATGGAAAGGCCTGCAACCATAGGCCCCATCATCCTCCACTGTTGCTGGTAATTAATGGGACATACCCAATCTCTAGCAGATAGAGTCGAGTCATCACAGATGTTTAAGTCCCTCTACCTGGATGGGCATCTCAATTGGTCAAGCTGGGGTTTGCGCCTCACCTACTGTAGATGTTCTTTTCCAGTCAGTTTGTGGTTATGGCTGCTTCATCCTCATGGGTCGCAGACAGGGTCTGCATGTGGGACCCGAGTTGCGCACACACCTCTGGGGTGCGAGCAACCGTGCAGTCTTCCTCTTTCCAAAATGACCGCGATCATCCGTATGTAACATCCGTATGTATTCAGTGAATCTTTAGGAACTCCTTCACACTGAATCATACGGAGCTGCCGTCGTGGCCGAGTCCAGAGCTCTATGAGAACAGAGCTTCGTGCCGCCGGACCGGACGCGAACGGGACCGGCCACGGTCGTCCCGATGGGATTGACCGCCACGTTCTCCCCCCAAAACGGATGCGTCCTACCCGAACGTTGCAGCTTCCAGCTCCGGACTCGTAGCGATGCCCTTGGTTGCCTTGTAGCTTCTAGCTACTTGTAGTAATGGCCTCCAACCCACTAAGCGATGGCCTCCAACCTAGCTTCTCGCTACTCCCTGAGAGACAGATGTCTTTTTTCCTAAGGATCTGCGTTGGCTGGGATGTATTTACTTCATGTGGTCATTCATATTTTATGATTCATTCATGTTGATCTAGTTTTGTTCCTTTAAACATGAAGCCTCACAATGAACGCCTAGCATGTCGCTTGTTCGTCGGCAACACGAGCCCATCAAGCTTCTGGAGGTTTAGATCGTTCAGACGGTGTGACTCGTTTAGTCACATCCTTCCCCTTGGACCTTTGAGATACGTGGCATAGGAATCATAGGAAACAAAAGAAGCCCATGTTTGATTGCATGTGTTTATTATTGCCATTGTTATTGTGTTTTAGTTGTGTTTTTTTTTTTCATAGGATATACTGTATCGGGTTGAAGTGAAGCCTGAAACGCGCCGGTTTTGGGTCCGAGGCATGTCCTATGCGCCCTACTGCTGGTGTGATGATGAGGCGCCGAGAACGGGGCGCGTCTCGTTTCATATTGTTTCTAATAGCAAACATTGTTCCTAGTAGTAAGGCACTTGTTACGAACGAAGCGATGCACTTGTTCCTAATAGCTTCTTGTTACTACTATGGGACGTTGAGGCAGTTGAGGGGTCAACAGGTCGCAAAACGTGGACGTTCCTCGAGCCCCGTTCGTGGCGTCCTTTGCTCCTAGTAGCGATGCCAGGAGCCCCGATCGTAGCTTCTTGTTTTAGCTGGAACTCCAAACAACCAGAAAGAAAGGGATGTTTCCCCAAACAGCCATTTCCTATGTAAAGGATTTCAATTGCCATATTGGAACAGCCATTTGATTCTGGTTGGGACGTTCGTAGCGTCCTTTGCTCCTAGCGTTCGGCCGTGACACCTGAGGTCCCTCGGCGGGTCCTTACATCCTTCGGCGGTGCGAAACGGAGCGTCGGACGGAGAGAGCCGTCGGACGGAGGCCAAATGTCAGAGCCTGGGCATGCCGTGGAAGTATCACACCTGTGAGATGGAGGTGTCAATGTGCCTTGGGCAGCTGTAAGACAGGGCAGCCTGTGAGGCGGACCTCGTGGCAGGTTGCTGTGTGGGTTTGGAGACACCGTTTGTGTTCCAGACCGATTTCAGGGCGAATCCGCAGTCTACGTGGATGACTCAAGTTGCACTGGAGGTTCGTGGAGTGTTGACTGTGTTTGAGCACCCGCCCAAAGTGAGGAGAGTCTAAAGGGTTGGAACTCAGTGGAACAAGAAGCTACTGGGTTGGAGGCCATCGCTACTGGGTTGGAGGCCATCGCTTCTAGTAACAATAAAGCTTAATTTCTAGTAGCTAAAAGCTACAGAAAGGAGCGCTCTGAGCGGCGCGTTTTTGCATTGTTTCATTTTGCTTGTATTTTGTTTCTATATATATTTGTATTGTGTTTCTATTGATTTTTGCGCCACTGAAAGAATCCTATTCTGCTTCAACCCCCCCTCCCTCCCCCAAATGCAATTTCCAAAATTCCAATTTTCCAAAATTCCAATTTTCCAAAATTCCAATTTTCCAAAATTCCAATTTTCCAAAAAAAACAAAAAAACCAAAAAAAACAAAAAAAACAATTCTGCACAGACCATGGGGGGAAGAGGGGGTGAGGCAAAGTCCTGGCACAATTGTTTTTTTTGTTTTTTTTGGAAAATTGGAATTTTGGAAAATTGGAATTTTGGAAAATTGGAATTTTGGATTTTTGTGATGTCCTGGTATATTTTTAGCTGTTTCAATTTCCTTGGAAGTGACATTTTTCAAGCCTTGCACTGCGACGCAAACACATGCAGGTGAATGAGTTTTTGAAACTGCATGACTTGCTGACAGGTGCAAGATACATTTTTTTGTGCTCACGCAGGCTCAACAGAGATGATCTCTTTACACTACTTTTTGGATGCCGGCCTTTTCCGGCATTCCGTAGTTGAGCGTCGAGTCTGGTAGGTCGGCATTTCTTTCAAGTTGTTGTTCCAAAACTTGATGGCCTCCTCCACCCAGAAGCGATGGCTGGTCGCATTCATGGAGTTGAGGGCAAAGTTCTTTCTGCGAATCCATGCGTTGAAAACCTCAGACATGTTGGTTCGCACCTTGCGGAGTCGAGACTTTTCCGTCTTGGTAAGGTTCCTTTTGGCACACTTGTGATTGCACCGATGGAATTCATCAATGGCATAGTGCTTGATTTGCTTGAAGGCTTTCTTGAGGCTGCTATCGGATTTTACTCGTTGCTCAAAATGACATGCATCATCATGGATCAGAAGGTCTGGGTTCACCTTGGGCAGTTGCATTGCGGTTCTCACCACCTCTGCCTTGTCTGCATTGGACTCATTGATAATGTGCTCTTTCGCAGCTACAACAAGGCGAGAGTCAGGATCAATCACAAATTGCCATCCGGCAGTTCGATTTTTTCAAAAAGATCCTTTGGCGCTCTTTGTCAACACAGCTACACGTGCGCTCCTCCTTTTGATATCTCTTTCCCTTTTTCGGTGGCCGACCCCGTAGAGCTACTGTGCGAGGAGCCTCCAGATCCTTATCGAGAGCCCTGTGCACTCCGAAGTGGCCATCAAAGCAGAGCGCTTTCACCACCACAGGAGGAGGAAACAATAGGGGTTCCTGCGAGAGCCTCATACTTTCTGAGGGGCGGTCAATTGGAAAGGATAGGACTGCTTCCGGGCTTCGTTGTAGTAGGGCGAAAGCTTCCAAAGCTCTCATGAGGTGAGATTGCAACCTCTTTGTGTGAAGCAAATTTTCCTCAGATAGCATCTTTCTTACGCTGGCTTCTTGCCCAGGAGCCAGGTTGCCCCGGAGGAATCTACACCAAGACTGCTTGAGGTAATTCACGGTGAACCCAAACTGGCTTGACACCATGTAGATGCCGGAGTTTTGAAGCTCAGAGAAGTTGACGACGTTCACCTTGGCGCCGTCATGGTATGCAAAATTGCCTCGGTGAGTGGTCCGACAATCCCGGGTGTGACACACCTTGCGGTAGGAAAGGATGATCTCGACACTCTCACTTCCAAGAATTGTGCATTGGATGGGTTTCTCATCGGTGCGTAGTTGCAGAGGACATTTGCAAATTGTGCACTTGGTTCTTGGAGAATGGTGTACTTTCATGTCGGCAGACTCCTTCTTCACGCTCGGCCTCTTCCGTGCGGAACCGTGCTTGGAGCTAGGTCTCTTCATCTGAGATGCTTGGTTTTTAAGCTTCTTTTACAATCCCCCGTGATTGACCAGAAGGCTGCGAATGGAGCCGTGCAAGAAGCAGACTGTTGATATCATTCTCAAAGACATGCGTTTGTGTACTTGTTGATGCTTTGAGACTGTTAACGTTAAAGAAGACAAATGCAAAATGATGCACAGCAAACACCTTTTTTTCATGGTTTTGCTTCGCTTTGACCTGCGCCTTCTAGTCCACTGCCCCACAGTGGCCCGCGGATTCCGCAGTCACCCTGCTACAGACCGATTTACGGACCTGAGCGCCTATAGAGGGAAAAGTCCGCAAATGATTTTCCTATAGCAGATAGTTCATCCTTCCTGGTAGGTGGTGAAGCCGTGGTTGAAGGGATCTTCGTCTTCATTCGCGCATTCTGGGTTGGCGTCATGCTTTGGTGCTCGGGTTTCTTCCTCGCTATCCGGATCTAGGTCAATGACAATGGACGAGGAGGCCAGTTCGCGGCTCCACACACGAGCTTTCTTGAAGACATGGTTCATTGCAACCTCTTCCTTCTCCCTCTTTATTGCGACACGCTCCTCCTCATGTGCCTGCAAGGTCTCTAGCGCAGATTCCTCTTTCGGCTCGTCACCAAACAGGGCTTGGCGAAGATGTTTTCGATCTCGGGCCTCCTGCTTGCTCATCCGCCTTTCCTCAAATCGTTTGTTCATGATGATGCTCACCCACTCCTGTTCCTTTCTCACCTCTTCCATGAAGTCCTCAGGCATTTCCTTTTGGCCTGCCTTGTACTCACCGTACACCTTTTTGCCATCGGCTGTCAAGAACCCATCGCTTGACAAAGCGACGCGGGGAACCGTGTCTTCATTGATGCCTGCTCGGCGGTAGTACAGATGAGTCTTCGAGTTCACCAGGAAGGCGGCGTGCTTCAAAATGGCGTCCATATGGGTGCGGGTAGCTTGGTCGATGAAGGCTTTTTTGATCATGTCGTAAAAGTCCGTGAAGTTGATTTCAAGGACATAGTCTGGTGGAAGCGGGATGGAGTCCTCATAGGTGTTATCTGCCACAGCCCTGGGTTCGTTTTGAACCCACTTACTGGCTCCCCACCTAGCCCAGGCCATACTTTCATAGAGTCCGACATCTAGAAAAGCCTTGACAAGTTTCATGCTCAGAAGGTTCAGGGCGGTGTCGTCCAGGAAATCCCCCATAAGTACAGATCCTGGTTCGCCGCGAAGAAAATCTAATTCCGGGGTGCAGCGAATGCAAGGCTGCCCCTGGACCTGGAACCTCTCCAGGTTGTGGCGGCACTGTGCGAACAGGACACTTCTGCCCAATGGGCTTTTCCCTCCACCGGGCTCTCCGAGCATGACCAAGGAAGCTTGGTCAAAGTCCCAAATGGCTTCCAAAGCCTTCAAAACTTCCGCGCGGAAGTATTTTGGCGTGAGTGGTAATGGCCAATGATGCTCTTTGCGGGCTAAAGCTCCGTCGGCAGCCAAGTTCCGAAGAGCTTGACTAACCAACGCTACCGGCCAGCCAAAGATTGGAGACGATTTGTTGCGAAGTTCTTTCGTCTGCCAACGGAGCTGGGCCATTTCACAAGATGAGCGAGGGCCCATCTTGAGAATATGATCAAAGCCCGCATCGATGTCATCATCGTCCTTCTCCTCAAAGCTGCTGTCGGGCTTTGGGCCTTTGCGACTTGCCTGGGAAGTGAGCTCAAAGCACTTGAAGATACGCCCACCCAGGTTCTCCAGGCAGTACTGCAAGATTTTCCTGCCACCTTTGGGGGAAGGCTGCATCCACATAGATTGAAAGCCCTCACCGTAGATGAGCTGTTTGAAGAAGGTTGCCTTGATTTTTCCCGGAAAGGCCAAATGCTTCAAGATAGTGGTTTCACCCTCGGAGTTTTTGATGATGACGATTTGGATGGTCGTTTCCTTGGGGACTTCAACCTTCAGACCAAAAGGGGCGGGAAGATACTGCAAATCCTTGCGTTCGCATGCCAGTTTGTAGCTAGTGCTGAGGTCAGAAAAGTTGATGTCGCCCTGAAAGTTCTGGATGAGGTCAAAGGCATGGACCAGGTTTGTTTCCCCTCCGTTCAGTTCCTTCATAGGGAAGGTGAGGATGTTGAAGGAGCCGCATGGCTGGAGAGGGAGCGACATGGGAGCGATGCTCCTGCAAATGAGGCCATTGACAACCTCATGCAAATCATCATACGTCATATCTTCAGACTGCATGGCGGAGTTTACTACAGCAGACGAATGCTACCAATGGCGTTTCCTGAATCCTTGATGGATGACAAATGCTAACAGACAGATCCTTCCAGGCAATGTCAGACACATCAAAGAAAACGCATGAAAAAAGTTGCAAAAATGCTCATTTTCATCGAAAAACGCGCCGCTCACAGCGCTCCCCTCTCAAAAGCTACTAGGGTGGAGTCTAAAGGGTTTTGGTGCCCAGAGTCAACCCCTTTCTGCAGGTCGGCGCCGACTGGACCGAAGCGGCTCCGTTGTCGCCGGCGAGGTACATGCACGGTGAGTACGCGGCTCTCATCTCCGCGGCGCACGAGCGCAAGAGCTGTGCGGGCTTGGAGACCTCATGGCATCAGAGACTTGGCAGAATGGCGGTGGAGGGCGGTGTCCATGGTGCGGAGGTACCGGGTTTTTTCCTCGGCCAAGCGGAGCAAATGTTGTGCAAATTGACCAATGAGTGAAAACAGAGTGAAAAGATTGGTTGACAGATGTTGAGAGATGTTGACATGGGGAGATGGTACGTACAAAAGACCAAAGGGCGGGGGTTTAAGGCAGGATTTGTTTTTGGGATCCCCCTCGAGACGACTGATCAAGCTGGATTCGGGCTGGACTCTCTCCACGGCAATCACCACTGGACAAAAGCCTCACTAGCTTTAGTGGCTTTGTAGATAGCGCACGCCTGATGAGTAGCGTTCCATAAGCATCCCACAGACGCTCCACGGCTGCCGAAACCGCTCCACGACTCGCGAGAAACGCCACGTCGTTGAGGAACATCGCGGAGGTCATTGAGTGGTCTGCGAGGATGTGCTGCAAGAGTTGGCCCAAGAAGCTTCTGGGCCGACCGGGACAGTGACGACAAACAGCCAGGGGAGCAGATGGGGCCAGGTGTTTGTGCGAACGTCAGGTGTGCACCACTTGGATGCGATACTGTACACAACGTGCAACATGATACAACCTCTGTTGGCCCTGCATGGCATGCGAGCGGAACAGGCCAAGCGAGCAGAACAGGAATGCTTCGCGAAGCTGTCGAAGCAAACACGAAGCATTTTTGGTGTCGACCGTCGATCTGTCGAAGGAAGGCTGGGTTTGTCAGGTTTAGGCTTCAGGCACTCTTCCCTCAACATGGAGGAAAGTAGCCGCAGGGGCTTAAGATGGCTTATGTGGGTTGTGCCTCACGTAACCGCGTAATGCTTCAGAGTGTTGGTGTGTGGCATATTAGATTCCCATTGGGTTTTTTGGTGTTTGTGGTGGTCTTGTACCAGTACTCATGCTGGTTGACGTACTTGTGACCAAGAGCATCCCTGAAATAAGTTCAACACGGGAAGCAACCAATCTGTCACCGATGCGCAAGAAAAGAGTCATGTTTAAACATGTTTAAATCTCTTCCACTCTTCCACAATCTAAACGTGTCAAATCAAAAGTGAGCCAGGGTGAGTTAGCTCTTCATTGGGGCTTTGCTTGCGGTGGGCGAGTGTGGAGCAGAACTAATGTTCCGATCCATCGACCAGTTGCAAGGTGCATCGTAGATACAGATACAGGTGATCTACACCTGGTCGTGGGTTCCTGGGTTTAGAGTGGCAGTCTCTTTTTGAACCCTACAGTGTTACAGGTCAAGGACCTCGTTTTAGTGGATTTGGCCGCACAAGGCATTACTGAATGAGGTAAAGGATGAGGTCTTACTGGAGTTTTGGCCCTGTAGGGGGAAAGGTTGCCTAACACCGTGACACAGTTCGTTCTGCACCCCGAACGGCTTGCTTCGACCTCCAAAAAACCTAAAAGACTTGACTCAATGCTGTATATGGACAGACAAATAGTTCACATTCTTTTCTATTTCTTTTCTCTATTGGTATTTTTCTAGATTCAGGATTCCTTCTGTACAAAATAGTATGTGATCCTCAGTTTTTTCCTGTCCTCTTTTTAGTTTTAGGATTCCAAGACTCAGTAGCAAAGGGCATTTCTACTAGGAACAAGAACGCTATTAGTGGCTCCTGGCATTGCTACTAGTTGCAAGGACGCTACTAGAGGCTCCTGGCCTTACTAGGAGCAAACAAGGACGCTACTAGTAACAATAAAGCTACTAGTAACAAGTGCACCGCTTCTAGTAACAAGTGCCTTACTAGTAGTAACAAGGACGCTACTAGGAGCTCTCCGGGCATCGCTACGAACAGATTGTTCGCTCAGGCTGTGCGACCCCACAGCGGTCATGGTCACGCCCTGCAAGGACGCCCACCGTTCGCGTCGCCGGTAGCTGAGCCGAGAGAACGACGCTTCGCCTCGGCTGAGCCGAGCGGAAGAGTTAGATGGCCTCCACCCATGCGGAGCGTATTAAGGCCAGGAGCCCCGTTCGTAGCGAACATTGCTCCAAGCATCTTTTGCGGGTGAACCTAATAGCGATGGCCTCCAAGCTATGACCTCCGAAAAGGAGGTCCAACTGATCCGATTTCGATCCAAGTCGACTTGATGGACAGGACCCTTCAGACTTCATGCCCGACACTCCGTACGACCCCTCCTATCCAGGTGGAAGGGGTGCTTTGTGTGCAAAACTCAAGCTAAACCTTGCTTAACCTTGTGCCAAAAACTGTTGCTAAACCTCTTTCTCTTCTTTCGCATTTCTTTGTTCACATCTTGGTGCCCTGTTGAATCGTCATGCGACCATTATGTGACAGTGACATGTGCTTATTATCGCTCTTAGAAAAGAAAGGTCTCCACCCTAGTAGCGTCCTTGTTCCTAGTAGTAAGGCCAGGAGCCCCGTTCGTAGCGTCCTTATGACTAGAAGGGTGTTCCTGGTCTTGACTCGGCGTTTTTCGTCAGCCGAGTCGACCAGAGACTTCGCTCGGTCTCGGCAAAGCGACCTCCAGCAAGTGCCTGGCCAACTTGGAAGGAAGAAGAAGCTACTAGGTTGGAGGCCATTACTACTAGTAGCAAGAAGCTAGTAGGCTGGAGGCCATTGCTCGTAGGTTCCCTTTGCTTGATGTCAATACTCTTCCTGGGATTTTGGGCCAAAAGCTTTGTCTGTCTCCACGTGTGACGCAGCTGTCGCCGGTGAGGCCAGTCGTGCTCGGACACCATGCGCAGCTGGTATAGCGAGTACACAGCCATGGAAAATGCCACAAAAGCTGGAAGTTGCTTGGCACACAGAATTGTTTGTGCCTGATTTGCTATGACTCATCCAGGTAGCGAAAGAACACATGCATTTTCAGCTGCGGAGAGCGAGCCATGTTTGGTTTAGGGTATAATGTATACCCATTTGGGTTTATGCGATCACTGCAAGAGACGATTGATTGCTGGCAGAGAATGCTGAATCGGATGTGAAGAGCTTCTTTCGCTCCTGGTGTCTACTTATTTCGTGTTCCAACAAACCTCCGGAGCTGCCGGACGTTGCCCTCCGAAGCCTCGGAGCCTCGGCAGGTTGCGCTGGGATCTCTCTCAGCTGGGGGGAAGAGCTCACTCGTTGGGTCACCTATCCGGCCAAGCAGTGCTGTAACTCGAGTCCGGCCACCTTGTGCCAGGGCCCCCCAGATCGCTCGCATTGAGGTTGGAGGCCATCGCATTTAGGACGGAGGCGATCGCTCTTAGAAACAAAGAAAAATGACCAGGAAGAAAGGGAGCTTCCTTGAAGAGTCAATCGAATCATGAAGCAAACAGAGATCAGTGTCGACGACAATCATGCTTTGCGGCTCAGACACACCATCTAGTAGCATTATTGTTACTAGTAGTAATGCCAGGAGCTACGTTCGTAGCGTCCTTGCTCCTAGTAGCGATGCCAGGAGCCCTGATCGTAGCTTCTTGCTACTAGTAGTAATGCTCTTGTTATGTTCCAGTCATGTTTGTTCCTTTGATCCACCCTTTAGGATTCTGCTCCATTCGCAGATCGTCTCCCTCCTTGTTGCGGCCCGTTCTGCGCGTCGCGTTCTGCGCGTCGCGTTCTGGGCGTGTTCTCCGATCTCGAGTCCTGAGGCCAGCCACACTTGCGGAAGGTCTCGTTCTGTGCGGCGGAGCCCCTTGGTCCAAGTTGGATCGGAGAAGCAAAACGACAGGCCCGGAGCAAGAACGCTACTAGGTGGAGGCCATCGCTACTAGGGTGGAGGCCATGCCTACTAGTGCAAGAAGCTACTAGTAGCTATTTGCTACCAGGAAGGATGTCAGACTCTTGATTCATCAACGGTGCCTGGATGTTCAATCCAATGGGGTGGGGTTTAGAAGAACACATTCTACGTTTGCAAATTCCGTGACATGGGCCCAAGTCAGTTACATGTAATTAAACCCTTCACTGAGAGCCAAGCTTAAGTCTATCCCAAATCATGTCTGGCTTGTTGAACTGGGGTGAGATGTGTTACTGGTTGAACTGGCACATCCATGCCCCACATGTCGGCCCTCCTCTTGCTTTTTCGGACATGTCGCCGGGACCCGCAAGTCTGGTGCATCTAGACCAGCCACAGAACGAATTGGGAAGTGATTCGATGTACGAATGAGCCAAGCTTTAAGTAAAGAAGCATTTTTGCCACCAAGGGTCAAACAGACATACTCATCTACAAATGACTGAACCAATGCCGTGGGATGATTTGTCGATTGAGAAGTCGAAGAAGAGGAACCCGAAGAAGACGGGTCGTAGAGGATGAGGACGACATGGAGCTTTGTCATCTCTTCAAAAATCAGAGGCTTAGAAGCGACCACAAAGCTTTGCCGCCTGTGCCCAGGGAGATTCCCTTTCCGCACTTGGCGTGTCAAGCTGAAGTCGTCGATTGTTTTAGCAGCTGGGCGCTGATTCTGTGTTTCGTTTGCTGAGCAAGTAGAGCCGGATGGGTTGTTCGTCCCTCGAAAAGCTGATGGATGCCGAGCCTGCACAGACCCCTGCGACGAAACGCAAGCAGAGTGGGGTTCCAGGTGTGTGGTGGCACCCAACTTGCTGGGCACGGCAGATTAGCTACCCGACCTTTGACGAGAAGCGCAGTTCTCCTTCGGCAAGTTCATGAAGGAGGGCCTCACTGAGACCGAAGCCGACATTGCCGCGCTAGAGGCCGCCAAGGCCTTCCAAGCCGAGCTGGTGAAGCAGGGCGTCCTCGAGGCGCCGAAGCCCGTGGACCCCAACTTCACCAGCGAGGTGATCGGGGGTGAGGTGGGACAAAAGCAAGCAAAACGTGGCGAGTGGAGCTCATCCCCAAGAACAGCGGGAAGGGACCAAGCGGGAGGGGATCTATGGCGGCGTCTTGTCCAAGGCCGAGTCCAAGGCCTTGGAACTCGCGAAGCTCCACGGCGTGGAGCGCAGGGTGAAGGAGCACCTCTGGGAACTGCCGGTCTTCAAGCCGAAGGTGCCCTAGCCGTGGGGTGAAGTGGGAGCAGAGGAGTCAGAGGTGGCATGCCCAGTGCACCGTCAACGGAGTCAGAGGCGACATTTCGTCAAGCCGAAGGCCGTGGCCGAACGAGGATGCCGTGGCCGGAACGAGGGCTCTGCCTGACCGGTTGGCTGAGCCGACCGAGGTTGGGCGGTTCGGAAAAGGAACGGAGGGCGGTGGCGCTTCTTGTTACGGCCTCCAAGCTAGCGATGGCCTCCACCGTGCGTAGCTTCTTGTTCCGTTCGTCGCCGGGAAGGAGAAGATACACTTGCGGATGCATTTTCTAGAACACTCGACCTCACAAGAAGCTATTAGTAACAAGTGCATCGCTACTAGTAACAGGTGCCTTACTAGTAGTAACAAGAAGCTAGATCATGTCGCTTCGAGCATCGGATTTGCTGAAGCCGTCGGCAGTGAAGCCAGAAGAGCGGGAGACCGTTGGCGGGTGTGCAGGGGTCCAACGGAGTGGCGGCCGGACGGACTGAGGATCTGACTCAGTCTGCATTCGGTGCTCCCGAAATGAGGACTTTTCAACAACAACTGGAGGTGTTTTTGTTGTTTTTTGCAAGGCAATGGAAACAGGAGCTGGGCTGGTTTGTTTGTGTTTGCGACTGGGTCGGAGGTCAGAAATTCATCCAGTTCATCAAGGAAGGGCTAGGTAGACCTGGCTACCTACATTCGCCCGTCCTTTCTGGAACAATTAAGATGAACCTTGAAGCATATCAAACCCCAACTACCCACGATTCCACCATCACCCCGCTTTCAGTGTCTCAAAAAAAACAGCTCTTTCGTCTCACACCCTAGCTGATCTCGCTGATTTGGATGTCCTGCGGGTTGTAAGGAGCGATTTCCATCCGGAGTTGAACGTTCACGAGTGGTGCGAGCACTCCAATGGCATCCCAGATGAAGCCTCCTGCGCGGCCGCTGGCTGCATAGGCGCGCGGGGTGTCGTGGTTGCAGCTCCGTGTTCGATCTGTTGCGGTGCTTGGTGATGATCGAAACCGGAGCCACAAACCTGCCATGCTAGTAGCTTCTTGTTATATACTAGCTTCTTGCTACTAGTATACTAATGCGCTTATAGTAATAGCTTCTTGCCGCCATGCTCGTTCACAACCACAGCTGGCGCTGCGCTGGCGGAGTCGAGCCCGATCGGCGACCGAAGTCGACCGACTGGTTCGATGTCGATGTGTCACGGGCGACCCCGCCCGGTTCCCATGGGGTTGGTCGACCATGTGCGACGTGCGCCGCGTTTGTTCAGCTCATCGGGGTACGCATTGCGAGTGCCGAAGCGCCAGCAGCTGCCAGGCGGGATGGACAAGAGTCAATGGGGCTTATGGGGGGGGCAGTCTCCAGCTTCTTGCTGCTAGTTAGCAAACGCAGAGATCGATTTTGGGGTCACTGTGGAGTTGGTTGGAACGCCATTGTCACACATTGCTGTTGGCAGTTGAGCAAAGGCAAAGAGCAAAACTCAATCCGTGGAGAAGCCATTTGCATACAATATTGCAGTAGAGAGGGCGAGCTCAACATGTCCATAATGATCAATCGTGTGATTCAAACTCTGCCCGGTTGAACCCTGAAGTGCCTCAGAAAATGGGATGTGACCGGATGGCACCCAAGTACTATAGTTACCTGTATACCGTATACCCATCTTGCTCCTAGGCCAGGAGCCCCTAGTAGCTTCTTGTTCCTAGTAGCGATGCCAGGAGCCCCTAGTAGCGTCCTTGCTCCTAGTAGTACGGCCTGTATACCCATCCGGGTACGTAGGTTTGCAGATCCCATCAAATAAGCCCATTCGTCTGATGGATGGCGCTCCACACGTTCGGCCCTGCAGGCATCGTCCGGCGCGTGGAGAACTCAAACCTGCGCAGAGAACGCGCAATGGATGCACGACGCCGCTCGGAGCGTGTCGGGTTTTCCGAACGGGTGAGAAGGGGGGGTGAGAAGAGAAGGGCCAACTTGAACGGGTCAGCCTTTGAAGAACCTTTACAGACCATAGTCAATGTCCAGACACTCACCCAGAGGCCACCCTAAGACCACCACTTCAGGGATTGACCCGGGCCAATGTGGAGGCCATCGCTTCTAGGTTGGAGGCCATCGCTAGTAGGTTGGAGGCCATCGCTACTAGGCCGGAGGCCATCGCTCTTAGGTTGGAGGCCATCACTCTTAGGTTGGAGGCCATCGCTATTAGGTTGGAGCCCATGGCTCTTAGGTTAGAGGCCATCGCTAGTAGGTTGTAGGCCATCGCTACTAGGTTGGAGGCCATCAGGTTGGAGGCCATCGCTTCTAGGTTGGAGGCCATCAGGTTGGAGGCCATCGCTCTTATGTTCGAGGCCATCGCTTCTAGGTTGGAGGCCATCGCTCTTATGTTGGAGGCCATCGCTTCTAGGTTGGAGGCCATCAGGTTGGAGGCCATCGCTCTTGGGTTGGAGGCCATCGCTACTAGGTTGGAGGCCATCGCTCTTAGTTGGAGGCCATCGCTATTAGGTTGGAGGCTCGCTACTAACTCAAATCACTTTTTGGGGCGCCCCAGCGGATATAGTAGCTTCCTACCCCCCCGGCCGCACGCGCGCGCGAAAAGGTCCTAGTAGATTCCTTTGCTAGTAATTACAATTCTAATTGAATTCTTATTGTTACTAGTAGTAAGGCACTTGTTACTAGTAGCGATGCACTTGTTACTAGTAGCTTCCTACCCCCCCAGCAAATGGGACTGTCGAATCTTCTCTCTGAGGACCCGGTGATGCTTGAGGCCCCGCCGGTTGCTTCGGCGACTGTGGAGGGTGTGTTCAGGTAGGTTGACATATATATGGAAGCCCTGTGATTTTACATGGTGAGGCGATGGAGAGGTGGGTTTAGATGTAGCCCCAAGGGGTTTCTATCTTGTGAGTGTTGCTGCAGCTTCCAAAGCCTCTTGACAGACCGAAGGGGGGGAAGTATATAGATTTCAGGTGGGGCCCCCGATGGTTCTTCGGGCACCTGTGTTTTGCGGGCCACCAGCGCCGCTCGTCTCGCCGGTCAGGCGCTGATGGCAGCAGAGAATGGCACTGACTGTGCCGACATCAGCGTGCATGGTAGGACCTTGATGGATTACATCAGTTACAGCGTCCAGACACCCGGGCTGACGATTCACGGGGAAAAAAGGGGAGGAGGAGGGGCTGGCAGGGGTGGAGGGGGGGGGCGTGAAGATGGGTGAAGAAAGCGATGATGTTTTGTGTACCAGGTGCATCCCCGACACCAAGAGACAACTTGCGAGCAGAGACAACTTGCCGTGCTTTGTGATGCTTCTCATCGCTGTCCACCATGATCATCATTGGAGAATACCCAACATCTCACCCCCACGTACAGCGTAGCGTATGCCTGTTATAAGCGAGGAGGGAGTGGGGTAGGTGCTGAATCAATCATTGAGCAGTCTCACTGGATTTTTACTGCGCACCATGACTTAGTCTCCCTCTCTCCGAAAACCAGTGGCGGAACTTTCCAGCCTTGGGGTTTTCGACTGGGTTCCAGGCCTCAACACCCAGCGAAGTGCTACACCCAAGTCACTGTTTGTGCGACAAGCGATGGCCTCCAACCCAGAGCGATGGCCTCCATCCTTAGAGCCATGGCCTCCAACCTAAGTAGGGAGAGGGACAAGAAGAAGAGGAAAACAAAAACCAAGTGAAAGAACCACCGAGGTGCCCACCGAAGTCCCAGGAGCTGCCTGGCGACACCACCGTCCACCTGGCGCCTGAACAATGACACCCAAATCGTGACCCGAAAATAGAAAACCAACACCCACCAGCACCCCACCAGCTTCGGGACCAACAAATGCAAGAAAACCAATCAGGAAGCGCACAGGAAGCAACAAACAATCAAACAAGCAAACGAACGAACGAACGAATGAAACAAACCAACGCGCAACAAACAAAACAAGCAGCATATACAAAAATTTAAAAGACAAAACACATGTTGACCTTTCGTTTTGTTCACTGAAACTTCATCAGATCTTTTTTCGAGTTGAACAGAGCCATTGTGAGTGCAGGGAATTAGGGTGAGAGCAAATCGATGGAAGTTAGGGAGTTTGGACTTCCAAGACAGTGGAAAGCCAAACCTTGAGGGAACGGGGGGGCCCAAATTCTGAGATGAACTTCCAGAAAGAAGAACAGATCAAAAACAACGACAGAACAAATATGACCAACATCTCCGAAATCACCCAAGAGTTTGGAACTTTTTGCACTGCAGTGACCGTTTGCACCGCTACACCTCAGGAAATGCTGCTCCAGCTTCCCTGCATCGTATCTCGGCAGAGATGGCCTTGAGGAGAATGGCCTAAGGGGTCAGGTTAAATTATGCAAGGCGGTTTGACCATGAACCTGAAAATCACGAAAACGAAAAGATCGACGAGAAATCGAGCGACGAGCACTCGTCTGCCAATGGTGAACCGCTGCAAAGGCCAACGTCTTGTTCTAGCATGTTCTAGCTATAAACGGGACCAAGTAGGGAGTAAGAAGTCAGAACTGCAGGTACGCCGAGTTGATCAGACTCGGTATCCCATGATTGTGGTACTTGTAGCTTCGTTGAGTGCGGTCCCACAATCATGCCGCACACCCCTGCAATAAAAAGGACACCATGTTAAAACGAAACCAAATCAAAGGATTCCCTGTGACTCCAAAGGTTTCACACTAGCTGGAAGCTACTAGTAGCAAGGATGCTTTTAGGTGGAGGCCATAGCCGCTAGTAGGTTGGAGGCCATGGCTACCAGTAGCAAGAACGCTACTAGTTAACTTTTCCTAATCATCTATAAGAATCTAGGAGCCAAACCATTAGTGCGAGCGCTTCTTCAAGGAAGCTCGAGCGTCCTTGAAGAAGCGCCAACTATCCGGCGTCCACGGTAGTGGCTACTTAAACTACTAGCTACCTCTCCCTTACTTAATTAAATAAGCGCCTACTTAATTAAGCAGGGAGGAGGGCTCCTGGCCTTACACACGAATTCTACGCGGGGTTTGATTTTGCCCGCGCGGGGATTTTGCATGGCCTCGGTTTGGGAGTTTCCCGTTCCCGACGTTTATTTTAATATCCTGGCAAGCATGTCAAGGGGGAACGCCAAGATCCTCCAGATCATCGTAGAATTAGTTTCTGAAGAGGTATGCTTAGTGTTCGTGCCTTGCGATCGTTGGGGATGTGCTCTTTGTTCCTCATATCTTTCTCCGCCGAGGGATGCTCCAGGTCGAGGTTCTTTGGATCGAAATCGGGGATCCTTCGGACGGTTGAGCTCTGCTTTCCACCAGCTCAACGGTCGACCTCTGCGGAAATGGAGGGGGGTGAACAGCGCGCTGTGTACGGCGTCGTGTGGAACGTCCAGACGGAGCTTCGGAGTTTTATTTATAGAAACGGGTGCCACGCTAGTAGTAACAAGTGCCTTACTGGTAGTAACAAGAAGCTACTAGTAACAAGTGCATCGCTTCTAGTAACAAGTGCCTTACTAGTAACAATAATAATTATTTCACATCTGAGGATTTGCCACAAGAACGCCCAGAAGATGTCCCAATGTGACTTGGTTGACCCAGTCTGAGGCTTTTGGAAAAGAAGCGGGTGCAGGAGGTGGGCACAGGTGCAGCCCGTGCTCGCGTATATAGTTGGTATTTTGCCAGTTTTACACCCTTTTCGCTTATTTTTTAATAATGCATCATCACGTGGTTGGGTCAACTAACTGGGGATCACAGTGACTCAGTCAGTCTTCGTGCTCTTTTCGTGTCTTTTCTGTTATTTTTTTGGGTGCCACCTTGTTTTAGCCCACTTATGGTGATTGTGGTGTCCTCAGCTTGGCACCATGCATACGTGAGAAGACGAAAAACAATGAATGGCGAGGTTGATTGTTCAACGTCTTCCAGCACTGCTGGTGATCTACCGAAGTCCAGCCAAAGGCCCACGGCAATATCGCCACGAGGAACGGTTCAATACGAAAAGGTCCAGACAAGGCATACACATCATCCCTTCGGGAGATCGATCAGAACGAATTTGCGCCAGCACTGTGTGAGCGTGGAAACCGCTGCGATCGTGATGAGGTAATTATTTGCATCGTTTTGCCCCCCTACCACTTCCAAATCCCTTCTCATTCTCGGTTGCTTAAATTGGCTCGTCCAATTCCTTTTGGTCCCAAGTGGGTCCTTACGGAGGCAACCGCTATGAGGTTGGAGGCCATCGCTAGTAGGTTGGAGGCCATTACTACTATAGTAACAATAAGCTACTACTAGCGATGCCCTAGGCCAAATCGGTCCCCACTGCCACGGCACTTCTGGCTGCTGAGGCAAGAGCCTCAGCTCCTTTCTGCCTGCGGCACTCGTTTGGTCCCATTGCTGGGGCACGGACTCGGTCTCTGAGGACCGAGCCAAGCTCCGCCGGTTCCTGGGTTCTGGGGGATGTGGATGGAGCTGCCAGGAGCCTTTAGTGACGAGGATCCAAAGGCCATTGGGTTCAGGGACATGTACATGATGTCTACAGAAAATCACATGGAAAGTGCGGCTGCCTTCTGCGTAGATGCGAGGGATATGCATCAATTCGGCCTCTATCCTGCTATCCTAGCTAGGATTCTGCAGAGTTCCCCAGTCTTTTGCCGCCCGGACCATGAGGACGCCTGCATGACGCCCGGCCTGCGATGCAGTTGGAGCGCCCCTAGGCATTCCATCGTCCGGTCCATCGTCCGTGGCCCATCGAGGACCGGTCCTGGCAAGGACCGGTCGAAGCCGGTTTGAAAGCGGGTGCGAGTTGACGAGGAATCCAACAGTTCGCATCACAAAGATCACTTCCTGAATTCCAAGGCCTTTCGCATTTCTTTTTGCGAAGAATGGTCTTCAGTTCTTGGAAACTGACGCCGGGTTGGACACCGAACCCACACCAACTTGGAACAGTTTCCACCAGTTCGAGGTCGAATCCGACGGGGAAGAAGGAGCTTCCGGTCCGTTCGATCCTGGGAGGACTGGAAGTGACTGTTCGAGTCACGCGGTGTGTGTCCAAACTTGATCCTTCCTTTCGCCATCTTCAGTGTCGCTTTCACACCACCAAAAGAGCATACCCGAATACCGTTCTCGCTTCAGACCGCAGAACGCGCGCCGCGTTCTGCACGCGCCGCACCCGAGGGGAGCCATTGCCACTGCGACGACCGTAGCTCCTGCGAAGCGGTGAACGGCACCTGGGAGGAGTTCACCTGCGCCCAGGCGAGCTTCGTCCGTCTCTCCGAGGGGAAGAGAGGAAGCCAAGGGGCAAAAGTGACTACAGCAACCAAACAAGAAGTGTTTTCTGTTTCGGTCTTTGAGCTACTGCAGTTCTTTCTTGTCTTTGAGCTACTACTTTGCACTATTCGCTCGGGTGAAGGACATCTACAGCATCCACAGGATCACTCCGAAGAATTTGGTGCGTGCAACAAGGGTGGCAAGGAACAAAGGATGGAACAAAGGGCATCGCTACTAGGAGCAAGAGGACGCTACTATATAGTAGCTCCTGGCCTTGCTACTAGTAGCATTCTTGCTACTAGCTTCTTAGTTCCCAGTAGCGATGGCCTCCACCCAATAGCATCCTTGCTAGCATCCACTTCCAGGAAGATCATTGGTAACGACTCACGTCCGTGCATTGCTGACGAAGGGTGGGAGGCACAACTCGTGGCCCCGAGAGGTTGGTCGACATGATGTTGGTCGGCGCAACGTCAAATCTGGACGAAAAGGCTTCTTGTTGCTAGTAGTAAGAATGCTCCTAGTAGTAATGCCCTTTGTTACTAGTAGCGATGCCCTTGCTCCTAGTAGCTTTATTGTTACTAGTAGTAAGGCCAGGAGCCCCTAGTAGCGTCCGATCGCTCCTAGTAG
The DNA here is from genome assembly GCA_963970005.1 of Durusdinium trenchii. Taxonomy (NCBI): domain Eukaryota; class Dinophyceae; order Suessiales; family Symbiodiniaceae; genus Durusdinium; species Durusdinium trenchii. The sequence continues at coordinate 340,016 of CAXAMN010002781.1, read as the reverse complement.
TAAGGCCAGGAGCCCCTAGTAGCGTGCAAAGAAACCATTCTAAACTGTACAATCTTTGGTGGCTTTCCTTTGTTGTAGTCATCCATCCGCCTGGATTCTGTATCATCCAGCGTGCGTAAGGAAGTTCCATCCGGCCGGATGTTCCACTTGACCATGGCTCGACAGGAAGTGGATACGTGGGACATGACCATCCACCTGACGGTTCAGGACGCATCGCGAAGCTCCGATCGCCCTGAAGACGACGAACACGTTGTGATCGGCGGTGCGCGGTGTGGGCCGGTTCTCCCCGCGGGGCAAAACGTGGTTTCGGCATCCGATGCCTGAAGTGCCTGTAGTAACAAGTGCCACGCTAGTAGAAACAAGTGCATCGCTTCTAGTAACAAGTGCCTTACTAGTAGTAACAATGTTTGCTATTAGAAAACATTGTTACTACTAGTAAGGCACCTTGTTATTGACTTCATTGGATTCACTGGAACTGAGCGAAATGATGCTGTTTCTGGAGGTGGAACTGAGATGGGTCACAGGGGTTCACAGAAAGCGACGGCGGTAAGAGTATACAGGGTGGTTGTGGAACAAAAACAACGGTGTGGACATCCACCCAGTTGATGAACCACATTCCAGGGTTCCAAAAAAACCACCTGAACTGTTCAACTGCAGAACTGCATGACTTCACCGCCTTCGCTACGCACGGTGGAGGCCATTGCTCTTAGGTTGAAGGCTGTAACAGGTTCGTAACGACCAAAGCTTCCTTGGGAATCGTTTCACTGGGCGTTTTCGCCTTCCCTTCGGCCACGGCCACGGCCACACCGGCCACGGCCGCTTCATCTTCAGGAGGCCTTGGACACCGATGACTGTGAGCTGCAGGCGTATGGCCGAAAGGCGGGCAAGAAACGGGTGTCCTTCCTGAAAAGGATGGCCTCCAACCTAGTGGCAATGGCCTCCAGCCTGCTAGCGATGGCCTCCAAGCTGAGGAAGGTGTCCTTCCTGAGCGCCGCGACTTCCTAGCGTCCGATCGCTCCGTTCGCTACGCGTTGCCCTTTGTGACTAGCAGCGAAAGAAAACCAGGTTTCTGGTTCTGTGGACTTTTCTGGTTCGCTTAGCTTTCTCAATCTTCTCGGACACCTCCAGTTCGCAAGTCGTTTGTGTGCCCTGAGCGGGCTTGAGGGCTGATGACAGAGGAAGTGATGGGCGTGGAGTTGGTAGCTATTAAGCTTGGGTTGCCCTTAGAACAGATTGAAGCAGATTTTGCATTGCAAGGTTGTCTGCCTTGTCCACCAGTTTTGCCTGCTTGGGCATCATGTATCATCACATGGGTAGATGATGCAGATGCAGATTCTTTTTGCGTGGTATAGTCCCACACACATAGAGTTTGGGGTTAGCGGGAAGAAGGGGTGGGAGTCTCTGCTCTGGATGCCTTGGATTCTTGGCCAGGAGGCCATCCCTATCAGAAACAAAGAAAGAAAAAGGACGTAGGAAAGGAAGAAAGTTCGATATGTTTGAGGTCGCAGACTTGGAGTCTCAAGAGAACAGCACCGGATGTTGCTTGGAGCACCGAGTATTGGAGCACCGCTGGATCTTTGGTGTGATATATCTTTACTAGTAGCGATGCCCTTTGCTCCTAGTAGCTTCTTGCTCCTAGTAGCAAGGCCTGGGGCGCCCCTAGTAGCGTCTGCTACTAGTAGTGGCGTCCTTGTTCCACGGCCCAGTTCTGCTTCGCCTTCGGCAGTTGGACGCCTTCTTCTTCTTCTTTTTTGGCCAACCGGTTCTGGCCTGCTTCTGCCTTGCAGCGATTCAATGGCTTCTGGCAGGTCTCGCAGGTGATCGCGACCGCCAGCAGCTGCTGCAGCGATTGGCCGGCCTCGGTGTGCGCGAAGACGGCTGAGCTGAGCTTCGTTGGAGCACGGGGATTGGCGGTGGCAGCGGTGATGGGCATGTGCACATCCTGGGCTCCAGTAATTGGGGATAGTAAATGACCCCCAAATAGATTGATAGAACATTATACCAGCGTAGACTCCAAACAGAGCAATGTTCAAAAATGAGATCTCCGAACAATATGGCCAGCAGTATTTCCTAGAGGAAGAAAACTATAGTCCACCATGTAGACGCACATACAAGATTCAAAGGGAAAGCATTAAAATTCTGTTTTTCATTGACTTTACAATGGGACGCCGTACAAGGGCTAAAACATGAAATTTATGGATCCAGGTTGTGACATATGTTGCCCCCCCTTGTAAATACGAATGCGCAGACCCAATCAAAATGAAGATTTCCTCAGAGCACGGACACTGCGCTTGGCTTTTTCCTTCCTACGCAGTTGCCTTCTTTGGCTTAGCCATGTTCCGCATGTCGCAACACTCGCGAAAAGCAATCAGTAACAAAGCTTGTCTGATAACATGTCGCAAGATGGCGAGCTGTCCTTCTGGCAAACTGCAACGCTAAACCATGCGTCATTCATGATCTGAGCCGGCAAACTCATCGACGGCCCAGTGCAGCCAATGCGGCTTTCAAACTCGAAACACCAGAAATACAACAGAGCAACGACCTTGTGCGCATCAAAAAATTAATCGGCCCAGCATCCAGCCAAGCCCGCGGATACAAAGCCAGACAGGCCATGGGAAACAAGTGGAAGACAAGTGAGCTTACTGGGAGCCAAGTCGAGACATGTGGGAGACAAGTGTGAAAGCATGCGGCCAGAGCACTCAGAGCACCCAGAGCTTACTGGGAGACAAGGGGGAGACAAGTAGACAAATGACAGACAAGCCTGAAATCATGCGGCCAGAGCACAAATCATGCGGCCAGGAACACAAGCCCGGAGACAAACTCAAAATCATCCGGCCCGAGCATGCACCCCTTTAAAAGGAGTAAGAACCCCTCACAGGTAAACCTGTTTGGGGAACAACAGTAACTCCCCAATAAAAATGTATTGGAAACCGTGCCACTATCTATTTGAGGACCACTATAGTAAGTAAAGTTTGAAGCTGGTTTAAGTGTTGTTCTGGTGGCCTTTTGAAGAGGTTCGAGAGGTTCTTGTTGCCTTCGCAAGAGGTCAAGTCCGGGATTCGGCAACGGTGACGTCCGAGGCAGGTGCTGCAGGTTTGGTTTTCAGGGCTTGGGGCCAAATATTTGAGGTTGCAGACTTGGGACTCTACTTCCCCACTGACATGGTTGTATCCATGCTGGTGGATGTTTCCGATCAAGTTGATTTGGAGCATCAGAATGAACGGTGAAGATGTTCGTTTTGCAAAGCCTGGGATCATTGTCCATCCTAGTTGGTGCTATTCCTGAAGATTCGAAGTTCACTTTCCTGCACATACTACCCCCAAGTTACACCGCGACAAAACATGTCTCGTTTGGCTGCAATAGACCCTGCTGGAAATCACAAGGCCATTGGCTGGGATCCTGGATGCATGTCACCTGTTGGCATCGATCCAGCTGTTCTGGTCACCTGTTGAACACCATTGACTTGAGTGGTCTTGCCACCCGCTGTCGGGCGCTTTGGGGGGAGAACCCTCCGGAGAACGCTTTCGGATCCCGAGGGTGACGCCCTGCAAGACTTCTGCGGACTACCTCCCCAGCCGTGCGCGCCCCAGAGAGAGGGAGTGGACGGGACCGCAGACCATGGGAGACTGCGCGATGGTTGGCTGTTGTACCCCAACTGAACTCTGTGGCCATGCTTTGTGTCCGGCTCTTGTCCTCTTCTCCTTCTCGTGGCCGCGCCCATGAACTCCGGGCTCTGTGGTCTCTTGTTGAAGAAAAGGATCCCAATCTTTTAGGCAAACTGCATGAGAAGAGCCATCTTTTGAGGACCTACCCTACCCTATTGCATGTTGATGACCTTTCTATTTTCCGACTGCATCCTTAAACAGTAGAGTAGGGACTGTGGATGTCTAGGCAAGTTGGTTGAACACATGCGAAGATGGCTGTAAACACCATATGCGCAGGTCAAAGTTTGGGAGTTTAATTGAAGAAAGGCGACATTGTTTGATCAACATCCTGACCAATGGACGGGTGGGAGCCGGGGAACAGCACGGGTAGACACATGGATCCCGCGTGATCCCGCGTCGCGTTTTCCTTTGGGCCTCCACCGACGTCGGCCGGTTTCGGCTGGGGCAACGAGCTTCCTGGTTTCGGCTCGGGGGAAAATTCGAGCCGATGGGGCCGGGTCTCCTTGAAATACCAAAGGACTCCAAAGGACTCCACCATGCCCGTTTCTGTGCTCGGCCGCATGCGCATGCTCAGCGCATGTCGCCAGATGCGCTGCACTCCTGGTGTGACATGTATGGCCGGAACCCCGCGGACAGGGGGGGTTGCTGGGACCGGGGAGTTCGCGGTGGGGCGGAGTTTGGTCGGAGAAGTTCTGCAGATGCCCTTGTTACTAGTAGCCTTCTTGCTCCTTCTAGTACGGCCAGGAGCCCCTAGTATAGCTTCTTGTTCCTAGTAGCTTCTTGTTACTACTAGTAAGGCACCTGTTACTACTAGCGTGGCACTTGTTTCTACTAGCTTCTTGTTCCTAGTAGCGATGCCCTTTGCTACTAGTAGCGTCCGATCGCTCCTGGCAGAACGAGGGGCCCATTTCCAACCCCCGGGAGGGGCAACAGGTGTTAGAGCCTATCTTGGTCGACTGAAAAATGCCACCGAATGGAAGACATCCTATCCAAGATCAACCACACCAATTGGATTTCTTCCATGTAACGAGAATCCTTCCTCCTCAAGAGGTATAACATAAGAGCAGACCTAGTAACAGGTGCCTTACTAGTAGTAACAAGAAGCTATTAGAAACAAGTGCATCGCTAGTAGTAACAGGTGCCTTACTAGTAGTAATTGAGAACTTGCACATCCAGGACAAGGTGGTCGCCCTAGAAAGAAGGAGCTACTAGTAGCTTCTTGTTCCTAGTAGCGATGCACCTGTTACTAGTAGCGAGGCACTTGCTCCTAGTAGCGATGCCAGTTTCGCCCCGTTCGTAGCGTCCTCTTGTTTCTCCAGAACAAGAAGCTACTAATTACAATTCTAATTAAGTTATTATTGTTACTACTAGTAAGGCACCAGTTACTACTAGCGTGGCACTTGTTTCTAGTAGCTTCTTGTTTCTCCAGGACTGCCACGCTCACGGATGCACCCCGACACACAGCTCCTGCCATTGCGAGACCCAAGAGACCTGCCACCCGACGAGCCCCGCGAGCCCACGAGCGACGGGGCGGATCGCCATCCGGTCGATGGATCGATTTGGACTCCGAATCCGATGTTCCGTGATTTTGGTTCATCCCCATCTTCTCGGAGTTTCGGGTTGAAACATGTCGGGAAGATATTGTTTGATCCCAGCTCTTTCTCAACCCAGACCTTTCTTTTGGAAAAAGAGATGTACCAAAGACAAATTACTGTAATTGTCGGTTTTAACGGTTTTAGGCGTTGGAGAGCTTTTTTTAGAAGGGACAACACTTTTTGTCTAAGTTTAACCCAAATGCGCTCCCTTCCAGCTCTACCGCACTTCTTCCTAACCCCGAAAGACTTCCTATTTTAATCCGGATGTACGCCAATTTTGACCTGGAGCCTGGGCATCACCCAAAGATCTATCATCACAGGATGTTTTTCTAGAGATGATGCAGTTGCAGTCTATCCCAAGACCTAAAGACCTAGACAGTCTAGAGTCTAGACATGATACAAGTAGTTCCCGGGCAAGCCGGCGGCGGAAGTTTCCTATACGAAGAAATTGACCTATAGGAGTGTCCACGTTCTCTCCAACATGCGCGTCCTCCAGTCAAACGCACGCGCTCCGGACTTTTGACCCACGGGATTCCACGTGTGTAAGGTGTGTGTGCCCCCTGCGAGAGATGACGCACATCCGGCCACCACAACTTGCCAAAGATGCGGTCCACATCGACACACACATCCCACCGTGGCATTCTTCAGTGGCGGCAAACCTTGCATATCACACATCGGACTGAATGGAATCCGAATTTGAATGTAAAATCTGTCTTGAACTCTGAGACTATGTATGATGAGTCTTGTATGATGAGGGGTGTATGACAAGTGATGAATGATGAGTGGTGTATGTTGAGTGGTGTATGACGAGTGGTGTCTTGACCAGCAGTTGAATGTCCTGTCCTGCATAACTGCAACCAAATACTATCAGTATGAACTGAACGTGCACGCCGTGAGAGATGACTCAGCAGCGAGAGATGACTCAGTCGCGAGAGATGACTCAGCCGCGAGAGATGGCTATAGCGAGAGCTGACTCAGCAGCGAGAGATGAATGAGCAGCGAGAGATGACTCCTCCGCGTACTACACTGTTCGCCAGTACAACTCTAGTTGTACTACGAAGTCGCCAGTCCTCAGCTTCTAGCTGCATAGATTGCTCCGCGTGCTGAAGTTGTACTACAATGTCGCCAGTTCTCATCGTTCAGCTTGCCAGATACTCCGCGTGCTAAAGTTGTACTACAAAGTCGCCAGTTCTCAGCTTCCAGCTCTACA
>CAXAMN010002781.1:306894-327316 GCA_963970005.1 Durusdinium trenchii | reverse complement strand
AGTGGTGGTTGAACAGCTGTTGAATGTCCGTAACACGGAAGTTTTGCACGCTAAACTTCCTTTGATCATAGATTCTTAAGATACTTGCCCCTCAGGCAGACTCCATATTTTCAAGAAAGCGCTTCTGAAAGGGTCACTCTCTGTGTACGAGAGCAAGCATGTTCAAAGCTATGTGGTCCGTATGGGGTTACCTGAAATGAGAAGCCTCCACAAACATCAGTCGCCAATCAGATGCTTTACAGATAATTCTTCGGCAGAGCCGGGGGTGGAAGTTCCGGTGCGACCTTTCTTTGGTGAAGACGTGCCTCATATTACTCGTGCCATGATGACGTGCGTGCTGTGGGTGTTTTTTTGTATTTTTTTTTGCATTGTTGTTGCTTTACAGCATGTCCGTTGTCCATGATCCGTTCACATGCTAGATCAATACTTCAGAATGAGAGAATGTCTAGACACTCACCATGTGATCCCTGGTTTCCTCTTACCACGTCACCATTTGTACCCGAAAAAACACTGGCAATCAAACGCACCCCTGCAACACCGTTTAGAAACCGAAACCCAGCTCTTATGCAGCAGGAATTGTGTTTTTGCTTCCATTTCTCGAACGAACGGAACTGTAACAGATCTGACAGACTTCGCTGCATTCAGATCACTTGGTGGATAGATGGACAGATGAATGGATTTAGAAGCAAAAAGCAGGCAGACAGATGCACATATCGATAAATTGACAGGTAGATCGGTGGAAGCGGTGGGTGCCCCTGTCTTGGCAAAGCCTCGGATTCCGCATCTGCCACAGTGCCGATGGATCCAAAAGGATAAACCTGGTTGAAGTTACAGTGAGAAGACTGTCTGCGTCCCTTGTTCCTAGTACTACGGCCAGGAGCCCCGTTCGTAGCGTCCTTTGCTCCTAGTAGCGATGCCAGGGGCCCCGTTCGTAGCGTCCTTGCTCCGTTCGTAGCGGTTTTCTATCTTTAGATCACACTTAGTTCCATTTGACAGGTTGGAGTGGTAAAGGAAAGCGCCATTCCCCACCCGGCCTGGGTTGCCATGCAGCCTGAGATCTCAGGTGAGGCGGCTGGGGCTATTTGGAGGAGCAACAGCTGTGCAGATGAGGTAAAATGGCAAAGTCCTGGTGACTTGGTTGGCATGGACCTGCCGTTGGGCCTCCAACTTAAGAGTGATGGCCTCCAACCTAAGAGCAATTGCCTCCGACCTAGAAGCGATGGCCACCAACCTACTAGCGATGGCCTCCAACCTACTGGCGATGGCCTCCAACCTACCAGGGATGGCCTCCAACCTACTAGCGATGGCCACCAACCTACTAGGGATGGCCTCCAACCTAGAAGCGATAGCCTCCAACCTACCAGGGATGGCGTCCAACCTAGTAGCGATGGCCTCCAACCTACTATAGTAGCTGCCCTTTGGTCGCCCAAGTCCTTGTTATCTAAAGGTATACATGGGATGTACACCCCTGAAAAGCAACCATTGAAATGCAACTGTTTGCCCTTGGAATAGGTGTTTCCTCTACAAATAGGAGGGTTGTGCACTTCAGGTTTCTTCTTCGTAGGATTTGGGCCACCTGTGGAGAATCCACGTGAATTTTGGCAGCTTGGTGCCCCGTCCATGATTACAAGCCACCTACATTTGGGTCTGTGGCAAAAACCTTTCTTTGCGAAAGATCCTGTGAAGGACATCCATGGCCGAATGGTCTTATCGCCCCATCGGTGGAAACGCAGGAGCCGGTCCGTTCGGTGGTGTGCCGTGTGTTCTCTCTCTCTCTCTCTCTGAGGGTTTGGTTCGTTGGATCCAGGTGTGGAACAGGCTGAACAGAGGTATCAGTGACACACGTGTCGTGCCACCCTCGCATTCGGATGGCTTTCTGCGGCACCCACCGCCGATGCCCCGTCGCATTGGAGGGAATCAGCCAGAAGTTCCCTCTCTTTGGTGTCAGCCCTTCATCCAACAGATCCGCAAAAAAGGCCGTATCCATTGTTTCACCAAAAGGTGCCTCTCAGGATTTATACAATTTATACACATCCACATCCACACACATCCATTCCCTTGTCTTCGCTTGGCGTGACATGTCACCGGAGCGCACAAGCCATGTTTGCGACTGTCCTGTCCTGTCCTGTCCGAGGTTGGCACGAAGCCATGAAGATTGCCCGGGACACGGACAGCTGCGATGGGGACCTGAACGGCCTCACGGTGAAGGATGCCACAGACCACTTTGCCAGGCGGGAGGTGTTTCTGCTTGGCGAGAGCGAGAGCAAGGTGGTGTTCAGAGCGGTTGCGGAGGGTGAGGTTCGTGGATGAGTTCTTGAAGAAAGATCTATCTAATACTAAGTACATGTTGGGCACCCCTGAAACGACGTAGTAGCATCCTTTGCTCCGTTCGTAGCGATGCCAGGAGCCCCTAGTAGCGTCCTTGCTCCTCTGGGCCTTCGGGATTCTCCCTTCTGATGCAAGGCATATGGGGTCTTCTTCAGCAAGCAAACACCACCGCAGTTGATGTGTGTCTTTTTTTCTTCGTACTATACGTCCTACATTTTTGAGGCACACCCTTTCTTTGAACAAGTGTGGGTGGGCCCAGGCATTGGTGAGTTCGAACACCTTCCACCACCGGTCTTCGCCACGGCCCACCGCGGTGGGCCGCCGAGGCACTGCTGCGCTTCGTATCCTGCGACCCTCTGCGACAAGGACGCCAGGAAGATGACGCCGCTCCGAGAAAGGGGTAGGGCAGCCGGGTGGTATGACACTCAACCGTTAGCCGTTTGAGGGCCTGTTGAAAGGTGCTGCATGGGAACGGCATGAGAGAAGATAAGTAGAAAAAGAATGGCGTATACTATACTGTAGCCTGTATACAATGATATACAATGTATATTGGCATAGTATTGGCATGGTGACCCCCAAAAGAATACGTAGATCGAGTAGTGAATCCTTTCCAATTAGTTATACGTAGTATAGGTAATGCACTGTACCGGCACTTTGGACGTCCGAAGCGACCGACCGCGCGCGCGATGCCCAGAAGCGACCGACCGCGCGTCGGTCGTGGCGTGTCTCGAGGCCTTGCAAGGACGAACAGGACTTCTTGAAGGACAAGGAGTTGCCAGGAGGATTCTGCGACTTCAGGTGGGGCATTTCGAACGGAGCGATTGGACGCTACAAACGGGGCGAAACTGGCCTTACTACTACTACTACTACTACTACTACTACTACTAGGAGCAAGAAGCTGTTAGTAGCTCCTGGCATCGCTACGAACGGAGCAAGGATGCTGCTAGAAGGCCATCGCTCTTAGGTTGGAATCCAGGAAAATCCATGAATTGCGCTCGTGACCCACGGGAAAGACACCAAGACTTGCTTTTCTTGAGAAAAGAGAAAGAAGTACAGGCTCTCTTTGGTGGGTCTTCCGGTCATTTCTTGATCCATGCCAAGCACGCGATTCAACCCCGTTTGGGGTGCGGAGGCTTGTGGCTTGAACCCGGGGAAGAATCCCAACCCTTCCTGGGTAAGAAACGCATCCTTCACGAGACCAGAGTGAAGGCATCTTTTCCAATTCCTTTTTGTCGTGGCTTTGGACCCAGACACATTTCAAGGTCAGCTAGAATGGTGTCAATGGCATACCTGTTTCTCTATTAGGTTGGAGGACATCGCTACTAGGGTGGAGGCCATCGCTACTAGTAGCAAGAAGCTACTAGTAGCTCCTGGCCTTACTAGGAACAAGAAGCTACTAGGAGCAAAGGGCATCGCTACTAGTAGCAAGGGCGCTACTAGTGGCTCCTGGCCTTACTACTAGTAACAAGGACGCAACTAGGAACAAGAAGCTACTAGGTTGGAGGTCATGGCTAGTGTGTCTTAACCGATGGCCAATCGGTCGATGAAGTTGCACCTCGAACAACACCGCTGGATTGCCACCCGCTTCCCATCTACGACACACATATCCCAGGAGTCACAAAGGGGTGGTTTTTAGTCCCTAAGTGAGTGGAGTAGCTGGGCACCCCGACTTCCTGCAAGTTCGGCACCCTGCCATGTGACTCCTGGTCTTCGCACCATCCTTTTCAAATCCTCGCTGGCCTTTGGTCCCAACCTACTACTAGTAGCGATGGCCTCCAACCTAAGAGCAATGGCCCCCAACCTAGTAGGGATGGCCTCCAACCTAGTAGCTTCTAGCTAACTAGTAGCGTTCTTGCTCCTAGTAGTACAGGAGCCTCTAGTAGTGTCCTTGCTCCGTTCGTAGCGATGCCCTTTGCTCCGGTCGTAGCTTCTAGCTAATGATGGCCTCCAAGCCTCAGCCTTTGGTCCTTTTTGGGGTCCTTTGGTCACCCCCGCCAGGTCGGTCCCGCCCGCCACGGATGTTTGCACTGCCCACCAGTGCACCGAGAGTGGCGGCGGTTGCCACTGCCAGCCACGCGGTTGCCGTGTGGAGTCGGCGGAGTCGTGTGGAGTCGATGAAAACATGGAGCCGGTTTTGTGCTAAGTTTCGAATTTTGGTCGAAACCCAGAAACCAAGAACGTTCCAATTCTGAGCTCGTTTGCGAACCAGGGCTACGAGATTCTGAGCAGCCAACTCCGCAGCCATGGAAGAACACCAACTGCGACGACTTGGCCTCCAAACTCGGCGCTCCAAACAACTCTCGCCATGATCAGGTCGACAGATGTGTCGTCGAGTTTCGCAGAAAGGCGACAGTGGTCAAGGTGCAGTCTGGAGAATTCTCCAAACTCAGACCTTGCGTGTGGAGAATTCTCGAAAGTCAAAGCTAAACCTGAACATTCAACTCAATGAAGCTCATGTTTTTGCTTCGAAACATCTTTGTTCAACGGTGTTTCCGATAAGTTTGGAGAACTCTTCAAACTTAGACTGGTCTGTTTAGAGAATCCTCCAAGCTTGGAGATCACTGAACACTTAGCATTTTGGAGAGCTCTCCAAATGTTTCCAGTTCCAATCCAACCTGGAACAAGTGGAAGCAGCTTCACCGGCTGAAAGAGTGACCCCAAACCACAAACCACTTCACCGCTCGGTCCGACGCCCCCGGGACCCACTGCGACCGCTCCGCGCGCGGAGCGTCGCGCGTCGCCCAGTGAGCGGGCGCCCTGTGAAGCCTTGGGGGGCACGTGGAAACCCTACACCTGCTCTGACGAGGCCCCCGAAGCACATCGGCCCGTAGTGAATAGTGGAGAAGGGAAGCCTCTACCTCTTCGGACGTTGGGACGGGAAGCACCGTCTTTGTTGGGAGGGTTGTTCTTTTTTTGAACCGTTTTGCGGGAAGAGAGGTGTTGCGTGGGGGTGCATGTGAGAATGCATGTTTCCTGGTATTTCACGGGTATTTCAAATCATGGATTGTAAGATGTCTTGTTTCATGACCTGAGGCAATGGTCACCGCGGGGGGGCTGCATGATCTTTTTTGGGGGGAAAATTGCACGTGCCCCACAAAAGACGTCCATGGCGTTCCATGCCAAACTGAGCAAGAAATCAATTGCAGTTCTTCAAATGTCCTTATTTACTTTCTTTGTTGCGAACCATATTCAATTTACACGTCCGAGTGTTTGGGCTGCCGGAAGGAGTAATCAAGGGTTTCCTTTGTTTAATCTTTGTTTGCAAAAGGTATTTCTTGGGATATGTTCAGACAATCTTGCAACCAGCAGCTCCACACCCTAGAGAGAACAGCCACAAAAGAGTTTTCCAGCAACGTTGGCAAACAACATTGTGGAGGACCATCACCAACGTCGCGGTACAAACCAGTGCATCGCTACCAGTAACAAGTGCCTTACTAGTAACAAGAAGCGAACGTAGAAACAAGTGCCACGCTAGTAGTAACAAGTGACACCACGAAGACACACAATCTTTTCATCGACCTTCCAACATGAACCGATGGTGGTCCTGGCAGGTGGCTGCTTGGGGTTCAGAAGCCATGAAAGTGGCCTGGCGGATCGGAGAGTGAGTGGACGTCCGGGAGGAAGACGAAAAAAAAGAGGCGTCGTCGCAGAGTTTTTTGGTGGATTTTGGTGGTAACAAGTGGCAGTCAGCTTCGTTCGACGAAGCACGTCCTGGCGCGCCCTCTCGGTGCGCGGTCTCAGTGGAGGGATCCCAGGTCGCGCGGGTAGCGCCGGAAGCACGGCGCGACCGGCGGTTGTGGGCACAGATGCAGATGAAATCGCACAGACGAAGGTGGAGATTTCTATACTGTACTGATTTGCTTCACACACATAGTGAATCACCAAATGAACCCATTCAATCGCGTTGGGTGGTGCCCCACTGTTTTGAGCTTGACGATGGTTTTGTAGGAACCAAACTGATTGCCTTGATGCTTGTTGGAACTATACAACTGAGAGAAGCTTGAAACGAGTTGTAACTGAACGGAGCCCCGTCTTCCACGCAGGCGGCAATTAGTTCTTTCACCCAAGTGTATTTCATAACACTGCAGAGAACTGTGACTGACAAACATGAGATTAGTCAACTAGAAGAATCAATCAAACGCATGCGTTTTTGTCAAGTCTTGGTAGTTTGGGGGATTGGAGCTGTGAATCACACGTCTGAAGCCACATGAAAAAAGGAATAGACCTGTTTGCTGCACCAAGTTCTCTTTCTGCTCGATCGTATTCATCCAGAATCCGTCCGTTTCACGTCGGATGTGGACCGAAACAATCGCTCGATCGACGGGGCGCATGGACGGCGCCCCCAGCGTGACTCCAACGCCCCACGCGGTCCCGAGGTGTCGAGGCTTAAAAGAAAAAAGCAACAGACAATAGTAGCTTCTTGTTTCTAGTAGCTTCTTGTTACTACTAGTAAGGCACTTGTCACTAGTAGCGTGGCACTTGTTTCTATTAGCTTCTTGTTCCTAGTAGTAGCTTCTTGTTCCTAGCCAGGAGCCCCGTTCGTAGCGTCCTTGCTTCTAGTAGGGATGCCCTTTGCTCCGTTCGTAGCTTTTTGTTACTACTAGTAAGGCACACTTGTCACTAGTAGCGATGCACTTGCTCCGTTCGTAGCTTTTTGTTCCGTGGAGTCGAGGCACTTCAGGATGCCGACGAGGGGAAGGCCCAATGCCCCGATCTCACGATGCTCGGTCAGGCGTAGGGGGCGCCGCCGCGCGAGACGCAGCAGAGTGTTTTTGGGTCTGGGATATTTGGGCAGATCTGCGGAAGAATTCGATCCCAGGTATTTATAGCTGGAGCATTTTGGATCATTTAAGGCGTTGGATCCATTCCGAATCTTGGTCAGCAGCTGCCCCATTTCACCAGAATCAGAAATGGTACTCGGCCAAATGAAAAAGAACTTCGTAGGTTAGAGACACGGAACAAGAACAACAATAAATTTCCCTGAGAAGTGGAGGATGGAATGTTTCCAACATCTGCCAGCCTCCTCACGATTTCTTGAAACAGGCAACGCCAAACAATACCTCCCAACCCTGAAATGAGATGCTGTAAGCTCTCATTTGAACCGGAACAAGTCTTCAAAGCTGAATTCATTGAAGCTCTATCTATCGTGTGAGCTCATCCAACTCCAGGCCGTGCAGGATGCGATCGCCTACACGGCGCAGAAGTGCTGCGCTAGCTTTCCTGCCACAGTTTGCGATAAGACGGCAAAGATGCTTGGAACAAGAAGCTACTAGGAGCTCCTGGCCTTACTACTAGGAACAAGGACGCTACTAGGAGCTCCTGGCATCGCTACTAGGAGCAAGGAAGCTACTAGTAGCTCCTTCTTTCTAGGACGACCACCTTGGACTGTTTGGCCAACAGCTTGGCCCAAGAGTATTTTCTGCAGCTTCCATCAGCTTTGATCATGTTCTGATTCTGGTCGCAGATGTTCGATCTACGCGCAAGAGGACACAGTGCCTTATGGTCCCCGAAGTCTCAGAATTACCTGGAAGCGTGAAAAAGACACACTGGTTGACCAAATGCACTATCCGGAAAAAACAAAACGATCACCCTCACTATGATGACTAGCATCTCTGGGTGAGAATCCATGGGCATTCCCTTGTCGTGTGGGTCATCGTTCCATCCTTCCCCCTGCTATCCACGCCACCCGTCACCCCTCGACCTATCACTTCGACCTCAGGAAAATGACTCCCTGCCAGCACACCAGCGATTTCTTGCCAGACCAGGCCAGAGACCAGGTGATGTGTTGGGGACGGCACTGGACGCGCAGAGGGCTGTGCTGCGGCAGTTTGTGAGCTACCGTCCTTGCTCCTAGTAGTAAGGCCAGGAGCCCCATTCGTAGCGAACCTTGTTACTAGTAGTAAGAATGCTCCTAGTAGCGATGCCAGGAGCCCCTAGTAGCGCATGGAACACTTGGATGTTCAGCTCACCTCCACCCCTTTCACCGAAACTGATGAGCTGAGAGGTGATCTACAACCGAGGCAAATGACTCATCCACCGACCCATCACAGAACTTCTCTGATTTCGCAGAGACGACACGTTTCTTCGTCTTCCCGTCGTCAGCGTCGCGTCGTCTTCCCGTCGTCACCGTTTACCACCACTTCGCGTCACGGGTGTCAAGGTGATCTGGGCCTACTGCCACGTTGACTACCAGTTCACGCCCAATGACGCCAAGCTGATCCGGTGCGGGAAATGGCCATCCCCATTGAAGATGGTGGGTTGGGGTCAATAGGCACCCATGCAGATCGCGCAATCTGCACGTTGGATGAGTATCTACGAATGTACTTTTCAGTTGATGGAGGTGATCACGTTGGAGAGATCCAATGATTGCGTTCCTGGGATAAAAGAAAGCAAGTTCAGGGTCAGCGTTAGGATGCTTTATGGACACAATCCACTTGCGATAAGGAAGCAACGGTCATTTTCCACGGTTGGTGTGCCCTGGATTCCTTCAGCCTCAAGCTCCTCTCGTGCAGCACCACTCTGCGTGCCATGGGACTCGTTTTACTGTGTCATATGCCATCGGAGGAGGCGTTGAGTTAAGCAATGCTCAGCTGGAGGAACTCGTCCCAGAAGAGAACGACCTTGTTCTCCAAGTTCGTAGAAGTGTGGTGGACGAATTCGTCCCAGAAGAGAAAGAGTTGTTCTCAAAAACCCCAAGTTCTCACCTCTAATGAGCAGCAGGTTAAGGTATGTGTATCGGAAAACACCGCCCTCACACCCCGGCAAAACCGCGCTCAACTGGTTTGCCGAGGCCACGGTTTGCAATGCTCAAACAGATTGCCAGGGTGATGAGCACTGGTGTCGTGGCTCATGGATTGCCTCGTGTGTGACAGGAGGTTGGTGGGGGAGTCTCACTGAGTATCAAGAGATCCACAAAAGGTATAAGCAAACCTTTGAAGTGGAGAACCTCAAGCTCTTTCTTATCACAGTCTTCGACTCAGTGCTCCTGGTATCATGGAGCTCCTTTTTCTTCTCAGTCAGCTCGGTGCTTCGACTCTGACGAAAGACACAGCAAATACAACTGGTTGACCTGGAGGACACCCCAGATACCTTCGCTGGTTGATACACATGGTTTCTTTCAAGCTATTAGAAACAAGTGCCACGCTAGTAGTAACAAGTGCCACGCTACTAGTAACAGGTGCCTTACTAGTAGTAACAAGATGCTTTCGATGCTTTCCGTCTTTCCCTGGCGGACCAAACCCCGTCTCTTCCAGTGCATCCGGAGACCCTCCCTTCATCGGAGCCCTGTTCGGGGTCGGTGTCCGCGGCCGGCTGGGCCGGACGGCGGTGTGCAGGTGCCACTGCTGGTCGGAGACGGGCTGCGCAGCAGTGGGAGGCACCTGGATGGAACAAACCTGTCGGAAGCCTGGCAAAGCATGGGTTGTTGGGGTCCCATCTTGAGAGTGTGCTAGTTCCAAAAGGTTTCAGGTTTAGATGGTTTAGGGCGTACCGGAACAGGTTGGCTTTTTGTGGCTTTGAAAGATGACGTTTGACTCGGGGAGATCAGTCGAGCAGTCCTCGAAGCCGACTCCTCTTTCCCAGTCGAGCTGGAGCAGACTCGCTCAAGGAAGACCAACCAGAAGACCCCGAAATCGATGTCTTCCTTTTAGCAGAAGGTTTTCCCAAAGTGAGAGCGTTTTCTTCACGGTGTTTTCCACGTGCAAATCCAAGGAAGGAAATTGATGACTACTGGAGGCGCAGTTCTGTTCCGTCGAGCCACCGCTTGGTGTCATCGAGGTATCGGCCACGTGAGACTGGCCTATCGGCGTTCTCTCATCTTCTCTTCTCTTCGTTTTGGACGTGGTGCGGATGGGTCCGAAAGGATGTCTGAAAAGGAATGCTACGAACGAAGCAAGGACGCTACGAACGGGGCTCCTGGCATCGCTATTAGGAGCATTCTTGCTACTAGGAACAAGGGCATTACTACTAGGATAGGAGGAATTGCTTCGAACAGAGCAATCCAGTGACTTTCTGCCACGGACCACCGCTGGATGTTTTTCACCGGAGTGATCGGATGTGGCGCTACTTGACCGCAGTTGGCTGCATGTTGTGTGGGGTGTGGACTCACTGGGCTTCCCCACTGCAGCTTTTCCGAGAGACACCTGGGCTTTCCCAAAATAGAAATCCCAAAGTTCGACTTACAAGAAAGACCTTGTGCTTCGCCATCGGCGGAATGAGACCACCACACCGGCCATGGTCTTGTGTTTTGGAACGGATGGACTGGACCCTCGACCGTTGCGTGGCACCAGGAGTGAGTTGCGTGGGGTGCGCCATCAACTTTGGAAGGGAGACGCTACAACCTCACAGAACATGGAAGCCTCACGTCATGTTCCCGGGGCCCTGCTGCCCTGCCTTCGCACCCTGACCAGGCCGGAACAGCACAAGGTGCTGCAGTGGGCCGAGGGCAACGGCACCTGCGTGGACCAAGTCATCGATGGCTGGGTTCGGGCGGAGGAACCGCGCTCGGCGTCGCGCTGCGCGTTACGCCTGGGGCCTCGGAGGATCCGAACGAAGCAGAAAGAGTGGTAGCTGTCTGGGAGCATGTAGCGGAATGTAGGATACCAACCTGAATAGAGGCATAGAACTTCGAACTTTGCGTTGGAGCCAACTGTCACGCCGGAACCAGGACCAGGTCTGGTTGGCGAGCACCTGCTGCAGCAACCCGACCTGATGGAGATGGTGATGGAGAAATGAGATCACAATAGAGCTAGGCTACTATTGTTCTTAGCGAACCTTGTTCCTAGTAGCTACTTGATCATTTGGATCATTGGACATGGGGAAATTTGCGGAGTCTCTGTTTCTCGTTGACGTTGCTTTCAGTGGAAAGGAGCGAACAAAACATCTCTCCCCGCTCCACCTGAACAGGTTGGAGGCACTTCCCACCGCGTCCCTCAACCGAGGCAACTTCCCCTCGACCTTATGCGATCACGACGTGGAGCCCATGACGCCCTGCAAGCGCCACGAGGATCGCATCGTCGCGAGAGCTCTTTGCTGGAGAGCCGCTCTCGAGCCAGCGCGTGAGCCGCGGCGCCGCAAAGGTTTCGGTTCCAAAAGAAACCGGTGCAAGAAGCTACCAGTAGCTAGAAGCTCCTTGGTGGAGGCCATTGCTCTTCGGTTGGAGGCCATTGCGACTTGGAGCAAGAAGCTCCTGGTACCCAAAGGAACCCGCGTCGTTTCGGTTCGTGTCAGAAGCTCCCAGGAGCAAGGACGCTACTACGATGTGGGTGGGGTCTTTGAGGGGAAAAGCATAATGTGACGGCACTGCCACGCCATTGATGTTTTTGCTTCTGTTTCTTGTTGTTGGCTTGCAAGTGTTTGACCCGCCCATTGTCTTGTGCCTGGGGTTAATTAAGATCGTTTCAATGGGCGTGGTACCTACGGAGACAATCATACCTCCCAACTTTGTGGTGGATCGTCTTCTTCTCTTTACGTTGTTTCTTTGTTTTCTGTCTTTCATCCTTATCTTCCTGTCCTTGTAGAGGCAACTTGTCCTGCGCAGACACTCGGGCCGTGTCCTCTGGCCGTGTCCAGGACTTTTTGGCGACCAAAGTCCGCTACAGCTGGTGCAACGTGTACCCGAGCCCCGAGGAATCGGCGTGCATCGCCTCCGCCCCTTGGACGGAAAGACGTGCATGTGCTCCGTTGGTGGTCCGGTTTACTGGGTTTGGGGTCTCCAAACGAAGGACGAGGAGCGGACCTTCCAGTGTTTGTTTTTTTTTTTCAAAACTTGACTTGGGGAATCTTGCGAAAACTGGAAGACATGTGGAATTACTTAGTGCATAGTGTTCCACGAGATACGAGCTCGAGTTTGAGAAGAACACGACTTTGGCCGAGAGAAATGTGAGCAACAAAGCCTCCAACCTTTTCCATGGCCTGCAACCTAATAAGAACCTCGCCAATTCGCAAATTGTTTTGAATCCAAGTTCTAAGAATGCCCCGCGCCATGAAAACCACACCTCCCTGCGGACATAGTTGTTTGGAAAACAGGACCTTCATCCTTCAGTCCTGAAGTGTCCATCGGAGGAGAGGTCTTGGGTGTGTCCATGGAGCTCAGGGCTGCAAGTACGAACACAGCTGGTGCCAATGTGAGACAGAGGCTTCTTGCGCGACTGCAGGCGGGAATGAGCAGCATCCGCCCGGGGACTGATTGAAAGCTGGCATCCGCCTGCATCCGCCTGCATTCACCTGCATCCCTGGAACTACAAGTCCCTGGCAGCATTTTACGCCCAAGCAGAATGGAGCCCTATCCGAGAGACGTGTCTCAGAAGCCCAATCGGAATCGACATCGAAAAGAGCTGACTTCCAAGTTATCTATATCGAGGGATTTACTTTAACATCATGTGGTCACCTGTTGGATTGGTCAGTACAGCAAACTGCCTCACAACACTTTGCAAGAGCCTCCTAGAAGACCAAGAATGAACATGCCACTGGAGTCACTCCAGCACTCCTTTGATAGAGCCGGATCTCGTCCAAACGCTCGTCGCCGTGACCGGGAACGCGCAGGTGGTCAATTCCATAGCACGAATTGCACCTCCGAGATCCAGTGGTGGCAAGCGGACACCCACAAGGTGCCGAAGACACCATTTGGTTGGAGGCGGTCGCTAGTAGGTTGGAGGCCATTCCTATTAGATTTATGGTCTTATCAAAGAATCTTTCAATTTTTGAAGGAAACACATGCTTTTGGTTTTGTGTCGTGGTTTTCGTTCCTCGTGTCCGGTGCGGCCGCAGTGCGGAGCAATTGGTCCTCGGACGGGAGAGCCCCAAGAGTCGTTTTTCTTGACCGGTGACCAGTGCCCTACTGCCCAGCCACAGCAGAAGTGCGCAGTGATTTGGTCGAACCATTGGAGGCCATCGCTCTTAGGTTGGAGGCCATCGCTATTTGGTTGGAGGCCATCCCTACTAGGTTGGAGGCCGTGATGAATTCCGGGATGGGGTACAGCCACGTGGTCATCTTTTGTGGGAATGAGCATGTGGGCCCCCCAGCATGTGTAGCAGGAGCAGTGCATTGCACTGTTCGGTAGCGGCCTTGCTCCTAGTAGCGATGCCCGTTGCTCCTACCTAGTAGCTTCTTGTTACTAGTAGCGATGCCAGGAGCCCCTAGTAGCGTCCTTGCTCCTTGTAGTAAGGCCTAGGCCCTAGAGTAAAAGTCGAACAAGTCATCTTGACGCCATTCCATGCTGTTAAGGAGCGCCATTGGGTCGTTGTGGATCGGTCTACCTCGCTAGAACCGAGGAATGTAGCGAACCTTGTTACGAACGTAGCGATGCCCTTTGTTCCGTTCGTAGCGTCCTAGTAGCGATGCCTTATTCACGGTGGTTTTTGACTGCTAGGCCATCAAGGAAGCCATTGATCAGGGGAGCTGCCACTGGGCGACCGCTCGATCGTTTGTCGAAGAGCGGACGGGTCACGTGGCGGGAAAAGTGCCACTGTACTTCTATAGTCATATATAGTCATAGTCCTTTTTGGCTGATCAACCTACTTTGTAATGATGTCTTTTGTCTACCAACAGTACTTTTGTGGAGATAAACACTGTCATGAGCATTCGAGGGATGGTCGAGTCAAGATGGATGGTGGATGGAGATAGAACTCGCTAAAGCCTTTTGACCAACCATGTGACCTGAAGTCTTGGTAACTAGACATAGGAGTTTGGGATTCGTGCAATTCAAGGGATGGAGCTGAGCTTTATTTGATTTACACTTTGATGTGAATCCGTATGGGCAATGCTGGATTCGTGGATGGTAGATTTCACCATGAAAAGATGGCCCACGAAAAAGCATCAGATGCAGAAGGTGACCAAACGAGAGAGGGAGGGAAAGGAAGTCGTTTCCAGCACGCTGGATGGGATAGAGAGGATCCTACTTAGAGGCTATATCTTCCGACTGGCAACCATGGATGCTTTGGATGCTTTGTTCGTCCACTTCCATGAGTTCCACATGACGTGGTCACGACCACGGCGCATGCGGCGCGTGCGGCACGTGCACGCGGTGTTGGTCGTCCGCTGAGGCACCGGTGTTGAGACCCGCTGGAGCCCTGTGGAGAACTCTGTGAGCTGGCTAGGCACGTTCTTCGGAGAGGGTGGAATAGGGTGGATTCGTTCGGAGGTACGAGACCGGCGTTTTTCTTTGGCCCGGCCGCCGGGCCTTTTGGATATTAAGAGGGCTATTTGAAGCTAGAGGAAGGGATAGACAAGAAAAAAGGAACGAAAAACGCTGGAAAGACAGGTCGCAAAAAGAAGTCACAGAAAGACGTTGCAAGATGCGTTCTTCAATAGCAAGAGGTACTGATGCCCAAGATCGACCAAAGACCTTTCAATAGCTGTCTTGTAGCTCCTACGACGTTTGGCGCTTTGCTCCGATTTACTTTGTCCAGGTCGACAGTGCCCCATGGAAAGGTTGGAGAAGTATATTTGATGGAGTCACGCAAATCAGCCATCCATGCAAAACCGAAAAGGCACCAAGCCGAGAAGAGCCTGAGTTTTGAGGCACCAAATTCCTTTTTGTTGGTTTGGTGATAGGTCTCAGCTTTGTTCGTCACTGGGAGGCGAGTGCTGCAGCAGTGGCATGGATGTTTGCCAGGAGAATTTGGATCGAAACAGAGAGAGAATGAACGCAGGGATGTGTTGTCCGGGATGGACATTTTGTCGCAAAGGGAAAGAAAAAGAATCACAGGAATCATGATGAATATTGGTCATGAACAGAATGAAGGTATCGGTCAGGGAGGAGGTGGAATGGCTTCCCTAGCTGTGTAGATTCACGGAGGCAAGGACATCAATTTTTGGAACAGACCTGAAGGGTATTTGGGATCCTCCGAAACGTGCCTTCAACATGATTAAGAGTGATGGCCTCCAACCTCATAGCAAAAAGAACCTAGTAGCGATGGCCTCCAACCTACCTGCGCGCGAGTGAGACGCGCCACAGGAGCTCGCGAGCGGATGAGCGCAGCGAGCTGGTAGAGACAGCCAGAAGGGTTGGATTCTCATGGAAAAATATGGAAAAAAGAGGTGCTGCTTCCAGCCGAATAGCGATGACCTCCAACCTAGAAGCGGTGGCCTCCAACCTAGAAGCGGTGGCCTCCAAATAGCGATGTTCTTGCCATGTTTTTTTTCTGACCATTGCGTTGTTTTTGGATGACAATGGGTACAGGTACAGGGTACGGGGTATTGGTGCAAAGTACATGTCTATCAGAACAGGTCTAATTATAGACTACCACAGGATACAATGTGGGGTTTGCAAACCAGGGCAGCTATCAGGCCAAAGGAAGTGTAAGGTGTTTCAAATTGATAAGGAATCTGACCAGGGAGTTGAAGTATGAGAGGACCACCTTTTTTTCAGGGTGCAGGACAAGAGCACAAGGGCATAGGAATCATAATCTGTAAGTCTATTGGTCCTTGAATACTTGACGAGGTACGCTTCACCAACAGGAATCAAACTTGCCACATGTCTATTGTTTTTTGTTGGCATGGCCCTCAAGTTGAATGAGGTTTATATACTGTAGGTTGACGCGCGTGTTCTTAATTTGGAAGGGGAAGTGCTTGTTCACTGTTGATTGACACGTGGGGACATGTGAATACGATCTAAATCTAAGTTGCGGTTCAAACCAAATGTCATTCATGCAGCACCCAGCTAGGTTGCCATTATACTATCCAATCAAACCAGAACATGCTTGCGCTCCTTTGCAACAGCATCAAGGCCATACAGCATCAAGGCCATCAAGTCTTGGATTACACGAAAGTGTTCTTTTGCCACCTGCATTTCATTTGAATACCTCGCTCCATGCCTAAAGACTATCCGTGTCCTGCAATGGCTATCCCACGCCCCAACTTAGAACTGTTTGCGTACCACTGTACTTTCCAGTACCGTACCTTAACCCGTACCCCTGCCTTTGATTCCATGGGAGACACCTGCAGCTGCCTTGGGAAGGACAAGGAGTTGCTTGCTGAGAGTTGCCATTCACTGTGTGAAGCGGGAAAATCTGCAAGGTTGAACCACCATGAATGGACCACGTGGATGTCAAAACCGAGGATACTCTATAGGGTGGACGTGTCGACCTGCTACCCCCAAAAGAGGGCTACGGTCTATCAAAGTAAAGGGCTCCACACCCAATTGTATGATCGAGCGATGCAAGCGTCCGATCGTCAGAATTGGAAGTTTGCAGGGAACTTGGTATCGATAAACCCATATATATATATATATACTTCTTTATGTTTGCATGTACAGCCCATAAATACTCCGCTTGAGTACTGCAGACACGTGACTCATGACGTATTTTGGCTCAAGGTGAAAAGGCGTTCCGAAACGTCGAAACCTCGTTTTCATGGTAGCGCACGAGTCCGGTGAAAGTGACAGGGACAAAGCGCTGCGCATAAAGGAAGAAAGACACAGTAAAGTCGAGAGCTCCGAGGAGGAGGAGCTGGGATCTCGGGAGCGGCAGCTTCTGCCGCCCCGAGTGGAACGGGAGAAGAAAGGAAAGAAAAAGAGGAGGAGGAGAAAGAGCCTTTGCCAGCCACATCAGCGGCGGATCCAGCCGCAAACACCACTCCAGCGGTTGAGAAGACCGCCGAAACAACTTCAGCGGTTGAAAAGACCGCAGAAACAAAAGAAGAAAAGGAAAACACAAAAGGCACAGAAGGACCAGGAGAAGAAGAAGAGCCTGAACAAGATCCAACAGTTGAGCCAGGGGCTGAAGCGGCTGATCCAGCCGCACAGCCGTCATCTGGCCGAGTTATCGCCGACTTCATCACATCCCCAGAGGGTATCAAGACAGGTTGGGAAGTTCGTGGCATTCACGCCAACTATACCCCAGCCAAAGTCGATCCCAAAGCACCTTGGAGGAAGCAGGTGAAGAAACAGATTTGGGGCCAAGTCAAGAAGCACCCAGAACCACAGTCCGGATTCCGACTTCGAAGCAAAGTTTCGCTTCAGTATCGGAAGCTCAAGGACTTGGTGAGGTTGCAGAAGAAGCAGGGTGTTATTACAGAAGACCTGCAAAGGAGGATCAAAGAGTTTGGCAAAGAGCGCCCAAAGGAGGAAATCGAGTTAGAGCGGAAAGAACAAAAGATCCGCAATCAAGAGAGGCGCAAGGAGAGCGCAAAGCGAAAGGCTCAGAAGAGGAGTGAAACGGCTGATACAGCCGAAGAAAAGGAAGAAGAAGAGGAGGAGAGCCCATCGGAAGAAGAGACTTCCGTGAGACTGAAGGAGAGGAGCTGCAGTCCGGTGAGGCGGCCTCGATCTCCGGACGGACCGCCACCGGTCCGGCGGCCTAGATCTCCGGACGGGCCACCACCGGCTCGCCGACTTCAGATCGGCCGCAATCCGGTGGAGTTGACCTCCGCAGGAGCCCGGGCCGCTTCAGAGGCCCGTGAGAGCCCAGAATCTCCGTCTGACCTGTCCCAAGGGTGAAAGCCCTTGGACCGGCCTGGTAAGGGGCCGGAGACCGGACGAACCGTCCGCCGCTGAATGCGAGAGCAGCGCCTTCAGGGTTGAGATTGGGAAACCATGGCATTGGAACAGCAGATCCAACAGTTGTCTGATATGGTTTTGCAACTCCAGCAAAACCAGGCACGTTTGGAACAAGAGAACCAGGTATTGAGAGAATCCCAAGGTGGGGTGTCGATGTTGGCTTCAGCAGTGGGAGAACTGGCTAAGAGCCTTGAGAAAAAGGAAGATAGACGAAAGTCCCAAATACTTATGGACACCAAAGGTTTGGGACGCCCTGAGAGTTTTGGGAATGTTGAAGGGGATTTCCGAAAGTGGGCCAGGAGCATTGACAACCTGTTCATAACCACTTTTGGGAGAGAATTCATTTCAGTTCTTGAGTACATCTTGGAGCAGGAAGACGCGATTGAAATGAGTGCCATGGAGTCCGCGTTTGGGACTGGTACCATAGCAGCCATCGATGATCTAGAGGATAAAGCGGATCAAATTCATCGCGTCCTCCTGACCCTGACCTCAGGTGAAACAGAGGATTTGATGGTAGGAGCTTCAAATGGATTTGAAGCATATCGACGGGTTCACCGTCGTTGGGATCCCCGAACCTCGGGACGGAAACGCAATATACTTCGAGCAATTCTCCAACCTGAACGAGTCAAAACGTGGGCCGCGGTGAGGCCAGCGATTGAACAGCTCGAAGAACTCATCAGGCGGTACGAATCCCGAAGGAGTGCCGCAGGGACAAGGGAGACTCTATCGGACGACATAAAGTCCGCCTCGTTAGAGATGCTTGTTCCACCAGACTTGGAAAAACACCTCCTGTTGAACAAAAGTAGACTAACAACCTACGCACTCATCAAACAAGAAATTGAACTTGTTATCGAATCATCTCTCACGTCGAAGTCATCTGTTCCAAAACCAGGTTCATCGAGTTCCAGTTACCAAGGACCTCAACCCATGGACGTCGATTCGATCGGACAATGGATTGCAAGCCTAGTCAAAGGAAAAGGTAAAGGAAAAGGTAAACAGGCCAAAGGCGATGGAAAGAAAGGCTCAAGCAAAGGAGGCTCAAGTAAAGGCTCAAACCCGGCTCAAGATATCACCTGCTACAATTGTGGTAAGAAGGGACACCGAGCGGCCGATTGCTGGAGCAAGAAACAGCCGGATGGAAAAGGCGATAAATGGTCAGGTTCAGGCAAAGGAGACAGGAGTGGCAAAGGTGGCAAAGGCAGTAAAGGCAAAGGTGGAAAAGGCGGCAAAGGTAAAGCCGCAGGAAGTATGGAAGAGATGGACGATCCGGATGATGGCATTGAGCCAGCTCCGGAAGCAGATGTCGGAATGCTCATGGCAGACTTGAGTGGAATTGGAATAGCGGATGCTTCATCCGCCGAAGAATGGATGAAGTTTAACCTGGACACTGGAGCAGCCCAGACAGCCATCCCAAATGGCTGGGAGGACTGAGTGGTTGTCAGTGAAGGCAACGGGGTTGTTTTCAAGACTGCATCAGGAGAGTTGGTGCCCAGTCAGGGCATTGGAACCTTTGAGGGGTTCGACGAGAGCGGCAACAAATGCCGTGTGAAAGGTTCAATGGCCGATGTTCACAAGCCATTGATTTCAGCGTCCAAGTGCTTAGGCTTTGGAAGGATTGCAGTTCTTGATGTGAATGGCGGAAACTTGATTCCGCAAGGGTCCAAAGTTGGAAAGGCTGTTCAGGCGATCCTGGAGAAAGCGAGCGCTGCAGATCAGCGGAATTGGATCCCTGTGTATCAAGAGCAGGGAGTGTACAATTTCTACTTGAGAAAGCCAGGGTATAAACCGACCAAGGAATGCTGTGGCATTGCAGAGTTGAATGCTGCAGGAGAAAGGGGAGATGCTTCTATGGATTCAGGCCGACCTGGTCCAGAGAGGCAGGAAGAAGATGATGAGTTGGAATTAGTTGATGAGGTTGAGAAACCCATCCAGATAAGAGCACCGGAGGATCCAACTCCGGGCGAGATCGAAGAGCACGAGGCGACAGGCCATGTGCAGTATCGGAATTGGTGCCGGCATTGCATTGCTGGACGGGCTGTAGGACAGCCGCATCGGACGAGGTCCGAGGAACAGAAGGCAAAGAGCCTTGTGCCCACAGTGGCAATGGACTATACGTTCATGTCACGGGGCGGTGTGGAGGACGAGCGAGTAAAGCCGATCCTCGTGGTGAAAGATGAGAGGACACAGTCCTTAGCGGCGACCTTCGTGGACTCGAAGGGAGCAACGCCGTATGCAGTGAAGTTCGTGGCGAACTTCTTGAAGAACTTGGGACACCGCAAGGTGGTTCTCAAATCGGATGGTGAGCCATCCGTGGTAGCCTTGAAAGAGGCAGCAGCGAAAGAAACCGGCATAGACTGGGTTTCGGAAGAGTCGCCAGTAGGAGACCATCAAGCGAATGGTCTGGCAGAGAACGCCTGCAGGGAGGTCAAACGTCAAGTACGAGTCCTCCGCAGCGGGTTGGAAGAGAAGCTCGGCAAAGAGCTCAAAGATGATGATCCTGCGTTGGCATGGCTGCCAAGGCAGGCGGGAGACCTGTTGAGCAGGTACAAGAAAGGCCAAGACGGCAGAACGCCTGAGGCCAGAAGATGTGGAAAGCA
>CAXAMN010002781.1:262466-281434 GCA_963970005.1 Durusdinium trenchii | reverse complement strand
CCAACAAAACATCAAAGCCAACATTTCAAAAATGTTTTCAAAAATCATTCTTGAATATACTCTCCAAAATTTACTTTGCATACTAAACAAATTTACTTTGTATACTAAAATTTACTTTGTATACTAAAACAAATTTACTTTGATTACTAAAAAATTACTTTACTATTTACCAAGAAATTTACGTAAATTTTCCTTAGTAAAAACCAAAATTTACGTAAAATCAATGTCTACTAAATTTACTGCAAAAGGAGACTCAGGGCAGAGGCAAAAGTGCTCCACATCATAACTGAGAACTTCCATGTGTGGCATAATTACGTATATAGACCCCAAATAGATAGAAAAGTAGATCCCCACCAAAAATGTATTGGAAGCCGTTCCTATCTATTTGGGGACCACTGTACAGTGAACCCTGAAACCACCCCAATGTAGGTGCCATACGTGGACGGTGTGTGTGTGTGTGCGCCCCTTGTAATCACAGGGATTCCGTTGAATTGTTTCTTCTTTTTCAGCAGGGGGCCACCGGGGCCCCAGAGGAGCGGTGGCCAACGAAGACCTCCTCTGGGGTCCGTGCAAACGTACCTGCCAAACTGGTTACCTGTTGTTCTCGCTGTGGTTTGCTTCATGGTGGTTCATGTGGCTTTGTTACTAATCGCTACTCGCGTTTCGTGTTTTGAGTCTTGCTGGCCTCCAACCTTGCAGTAAGGGCCTCCACTTACTGACACCTGTCCTGGTTCCTTAGGTTTTTCACTCAGGCCGGCGTGTGGCACCGCTGTCGAGTCAGTACGCATATCCATAAGTGTGTTTGGCCTCGTGCCAACCCGGGATGAGCCTGTAGAGTGCCTCCCGTGGACCCGTCGAACGGGTGTCTGTCCATGTTCCCCGGCTTTGGGAACGTGGTGTCCGGAGCGGACAGCAGATGGCTTATGCCACAAGAACTGTGATTTTTGCCTCACCTTTGGAATTCCAAGTTGGCACATGCCTTTACGTGACCGCAGCGGTCAAAGCAGCCAGCCACTTTGGCAGGGCACAAGGTGACCAGAGCGGTCAAAGCAAGTTTAAGGTTCATTGGAACCTGTCGCGAGCTTAGTCCTCCCCCCTTCCCCTTCCCCTCCCCCTTTCTTTCTTTGCTTTTTGGCGCTTTCCTGAATGGAATACTCAGGATCACCCCTTTCTTTCTGTGGTGTGTCCCTGGACGATTGTTCGTAGCTGGGAACACCTGCCTTTTTTCTTTTCTCTCCCTCTCTCTTTCTTTCTCTTTCTTTTCTCTCTTCACCTTCCTTCCTCCTTGGGTGTCCCTGGATACTTTTGTCATAGCTGGGAACCCTTCTCCTCTTTTCCTTTGGTGTGTCCTTGGACGCATACCTCGTAGCTGGGAACACCTTCCTTTCTTCTCTTTCCTTTTTCTCGTCTCTCCCTACCCCTCCCTCCTGTCGGGACCTTAGCTTGGGTTGCTACTAGGGGCCCCTGGCCTTCCTACTAGGTGCTAGGTTGCTACTTTGACGCTACTAGAGGTTCCTGGCCTTACTACTACTTTGTCCGCACCTTCAATTCGCCTCCCCTCGGGGAGGCGTGTGTGTGCGCCCTTTGTAATCACAGGGATTCCGTTGAATTGTTTCTTCTTTTTCAGCAGGGGGCCACCGGGGCCCCAGAGGAGCGGTGGCCAACGAAGACCTCCTCTGGGGTCCGTGCAAACGTACCTGCCAAACTGGTTACCTGTTGTTCTCGCTGTGGTTTGCTTCATGGTGGTTCATGTGGCTTTGTTACTAATCGCTACTCGCGTTTCGTGTTTTGAGTCTTGCTGGCCTCCAACCTTGCAGTAAGGGCCTCCACTTACTGACACCTGTCCTGGTTCCTTAGGTTTTTCACTCAGGCTGGCGTGTGGCACCGCTGTCGAGTCAGTACGCATATCCATTAAGTGTGTGTAAGACCAAGATGTCGGAGTTGATCCAGAACATGTTGATTCGTCGGCTCTCGTTTTGAAACGCTAGACAGAATAGTGTAAGACAGAATAATGAGTAGATCTCAACTTCTCCCCATTCTCCCCATTCCCCATTTGTCGAACGACACCGGGGAGGCCGGCCACGTGTACACGCCACTCGGCGTCGACAGGAAGTCACCGCGTCACCGGCCGTCACCTTGCCTTTGCCGCCGGGGTCGCCCAGAAATCGCCGAAGCTCCGCGCAAGCACCGCCGGCGTGGTAGCAACGGGAGAGGGGAGCCCGGACTGTTTGCGTGTGCGGTGGCGCGATTCCTGCAAAGCCTTCCCACCACGCTTTGCAAGGAAGGCAAGAGACCCAATATCTGACCAGTCGTCCGCACACAGAACAACACCACACACACACATAAGGTGTATGACGAAGACAGTGCGCGCAGTGCGCGCAGAAGCAACGCTACACCATTGTCTTCGCCAAAGAAAGGACAACCACAACGCCGTCTATTCTGCAAAATTGGCTGTGACAACAATCGTCTTGCAAACGATAATATTTTAAAAGTCTTTTTGTGCAGAAAAGGACACGGGTATGTGTTTTCCAGTGTTCTCGAATTTTTTAGTACTTTGCATGTGTTCAGACGTTGAGGACGAGACCTCGTAGTTGTTGATAGGTGGTCCTTGTTTGCTCGTGAATAGTACCCCCCGCAGAGGTACTACCTGTGGGCCATCAACCTCCCACAGCCATTAGCACTTCCATTACCACAGATGCATGGTGAGAGTTAAATCGGTATAGCGCAGCAAACATATTTTGCAGGTGGGCTCACGCAACTTCTGAAAGCACCAAACGCTTTAAGCGCAAAGTTCCGGCAGGTTGCCATGTGAGTCGAATTTTCAGTGCGCTGGCTTTTGCCGGGTGCTGCATAATCCTCAAAGGAAAGTGACCCGGTTGTGAGCCGGACCCATGCACAAGTAATATCCAGTGGTGATAAGCCTGCTCACTATAAGCCAATCATAAATCTGTATAGCGTAGCTGCTAAACCTTTCGTGAAAGTATTGGATGAAGATAATGATCCCGTCAGTTTTTCTTTGACACATTTGGTGGTTGCAATCGTGCCACTACCAATGTAATTTCAAGAGAGCAACGGAACACTGGAAATGAGGGGGTCATGCTAGACTGGTAGCTTCAGCCCACAGGCTCAAGATACTTCTTCACTACCGGGCTACCCGGTCAATGGGGGATGCCCATCCTTTTGCTGCTTTTTTGTGTGTGTGCCCCTGGTAGTCACAGGGATTCTTTTGAATTGTACACTGAGCTTCTTTCACCTGCTTTTCATTCAGAGCAAGACACTTCAAGATTGCTGTGATAGGCAATCTGGACGCAGATTGCACGTACCTGCGAGACGATGATGAACACATTGACTCTAGTGCATGGTCCGCCCTGGCTCAGGCTGTTTGCAGGTATTCTCAGGTTGCGGTAAAGTGCTAACGCATTGGCAGTCACGCACGAACGTCGTCAACCTGTCGCGTGATCGTTGGAGCTTTTGGTTTTGATGGCCTTTGAACATTGATGGACCTCCACTTCCTTTTCAGGTTTCTACCTGTGCTCTTAGGAAATGGAACCCTAGGCCGGCGTGTGGCACCGCTTTCAGTTCCGTACACCCTATCCTAAGTGTGTCTGGCCTCGTGCCAGCCCGGGATGAGCCCGAAGAGTGCCTCCCGTGGACCCGTCGAACGTGTGTTTGTCGTTGTTCCCCCTGCCCGCGAACGGAGGTGTCCGCAGCGGACAAAGTAGGCTCAGGCCAAAGTTATTTGCCAGGATTTGCTGAATGAATTCCAAGCTGGCTCAACGCCTCAACGTGGTCACAGCGACCGAAGTACTTTTGAGGTTCGTTGGAACCTGTCGGAGCCTTCTACAAGGATGAGTTCCCACCACCTCTAACTTTCCCGCTGGCCTGGCGCCGATGGACGCCCCAATCTGCTTGTGGCCTGGTGCCGACGGAGGGCCTCCCTGTAGTGGCGCAGGCAGTACTACATCGGGAACCTCTTCATGTACACGCTTCTTTGGCTCTGGTTCAGACGATTCTTCGTCAACCTTTGGCGGTTCGCTCTCAGCCACTGCACGATCGGGTCACCTGCCCTCATCTTCAAGCGCAACTACAAGGCTTGGACTCTTCTCTTCTTTTAGCTCTTCGAGTTACCCACACCGCCCTCCGAGCTGCTCACTGCGTTTGGATTGCTACACATCCTACATCACAGTCCTGAACAGCTCGAAGATGAACTACGAGGACGCACTTCGTTTGCGGATCGCCCTGCTTTCTCGTCTACATCGATTGCTACTACACACCATGGCTCTGAACCAACCCCCCCCGGTCTTTTGTCCATTCCCTCCCTACGTCCGCCTTCCTCATTGCGGACACTGACATTCATCCTGATGCCACCCCCATAGCATCGACGACTACATCCACCGGCGGCATTGTGGTTCTTGGAGGACCGATTGGACGCCCATCCCCTTTCGCCACCTCCCACCACTATACTCCCTCGATTACACGATCCGGCGGCA
Source organism: Durusdinium trenchii (assembly GCA_963970005.1). Taxonomy (NCBI): domain Eukaryota; class Dinophyceae; order Suessiales; family Symbiodiniaceae; genus Durusdinium; species Durusdinium trenchii. Next base: position 276,944 of record CAXAMN010002781.1, on the reverse strand, counting down.
CCACGGGTGGCAACTCACGTCATGGTCCTGCGCCCAGAGACACTTCGACCCGCTCCCGTTCCCGCTCTCGCTCTCGCCTGAACCCGCGCTAGAACGTTTGTTTCACTACATTCTTCCACTCGGGATTGACTTGAAAAGAATTTTCGATGATCTTGCTCTCAGTCTCACATGTCGGACTCATTTGATTGTTTCACCTTCGCATTTACCACTCCACTCCACAAATTTACGTGGCTCCAGCTTGACCCACCCAATGACTTCCATGAATTTCCATGCCAACACCACTTTCATTCTATGATTTATTTTCTTCTTCACGGTTCTCGTCTCTGTTTCTTACTTTTCTTCGATAGTTTTTGGATCCTTGCCATGATGGACAGCTCCGCATCCTCACATGAATCTCAACATCGTCATCGCCGATGCCGTGAACGTCAATATTCTCGATCGCGTGATCGCAACCAGACTGACCTTCCGGACTACAGTGCGGATGAAGCGAATGAAGGACCATTGCCGGCACCAGCAGCACCCCCGCCAGCTCCAGCCACCGAGATTGACTCTGGCACACCGTTGACAGATCCCCCTCCAGTGTCGACCGACCCTGCACCTGCCTCCGTCACCGTCACTTCGCCGACACCGAACACATCTGGACCTCGCCAGATTTCAATGCCTCGACCAGCATTGGCTTTGCGACCTCTTCATTCTCAGTTTCGGTTTCTCACTTTGTCGGACGATGTAGCACCTGGAACATCTTCACGAGAAAAGACACTACACTGCGCTTCCCACCACAGTTCTTGTCACATGTGGTTTGTCCCTTTTGCTTTACTGTTACAGATCTTTCCACCATTTTACCCAGCCCTTTGGCTCAAACATTTATGTTCGATACCATGCCTCTCCCTACACCGTTAGATCTCATGTCCACCATTGCGACCCACATGCGGGTCCTGATCGCGGCCCTACGATTGCTGACCACCCTTCTCCAACAAGACAGAGATGTTGAGATTGCCGACCCTTTCTCCGAGTTGCCACAACCTATGTGCTCTCCAAGGACTTCTACCAGACCACGTTCGCCGATGAATTTCACGACAATCCGCCCTTCCATTACATGGGCGCCATGCGAACCTGGGTCGGACCGTCCACTGCTTCCAGAACTCTTACCACCTGACGTCGGTAGATGTTTACCTTCCAAGCACATCCTTCCGAGCTGCCCAGTGCGCGCCGGCCATGCCCACCATTCCACGGAGAAATATACACCGGATTCCACTCATGGAAGTGGAACATGACCCCTGGGGCCCTGGGGGAAGACTACTCCCCCACAAACTAACATGGAACCTGAGAACTGCGTGGAAGACGATTTTAATCCAATAGTTTGGGGGTTCCATATTGGACCTCTGCAGGGGAGTACTTTCCGATCCACGCGAAGCACGAAGAAGCGCACCACACCGTCGTCCGCCCAGCCCCACTCATCATCCGTCGGTCCAGGCGAAGCGTCTTCAACAGCAGTCCTTAGAGGTGATCCGCGGTGATGGCAAGGCGGTGATCCGCCGAACCGAGCGATCGGGCATCGCTGCTCCGGTCGGGCGAATCCACCGGTGGAGCGGCAGTCACAGGTTGAACGGGGTGCCGAACGAACGGAGGAAGTCGGGGATGATAGGGGTGCCCATCAACTCCACTCACTGGATGGGACTTAACGCCACCTCGTCGAACGTGACTTTTGGGGGAAGGTTCCCGTTTTAGGCGTGATTTTTTGTTGGGCGAAGGTTCAGGTGATCCAAGCGAAGGTGGGAAGAAATGAATGGAAGAAAGATGTTGTAAGCGTCATTTTGGGATCAAGTCGTGAACCGCAGGACTTGGAGTCCGTGATGGCCGTGATCAGTTCCTGGGCCGAACTGCTGCTGCAGAGCGACCGGCTGGACGGACCGGGCCGCGTGCGGTCGCGAGGCTGGCTTGGTAGCACGGGGCCGGGCCGGCGCCTGTTGGGAGGCCTACACGGAGGGTTCCACCTGTTCGGCGCGAGCAGTCCGGCCATCATGGGATCCAAACGGCCCGCCGGTTCGGCCGCCGGGAACCGGCCGCCGGTTCGGCCTGAGCCTGGCTGTAACAGCAGTCACCGGTGGTTTTTGCTTCAAAACAAACGATGACTAGCACAGATGACGGTATAGCCATAGCCTTGCCTTTGTCAGCCCCGTCAATTAGCGTTTTGTTTGACATCAGTGGCTATAATCCCGGTGTTGCCCAACTTCGGTGACATTCGCCCCCCCCTACCGAATGCATTGCCAACGCCTAACCCCTGAAACAAACAGAGACCCCAGACGGCCGTGGAAGTCTCAAATGATGGAGTAGCCAGGGTCCATTTGAGAGATCATGGATGACAATGGTCATAAAATAGAGGAATCAGTCTCCACGCATGGCAGATTTATATACTTACCTTCACCCCTCTTCCACCGCCCCAATTGTATGTAAATATGCCACTCCCATGGAGTTTTTGTCAGTTCCATGCGCCGAGCTCGCCAAGGCGTGGCCTTACGGCGCTCGGATTGGGATTGAGAGTGGGACCAAATTTGGCTGGAGGTCCTACAAGAAGGCGATGGAACCTGCGACGCTATGCGTTTTGAGGTGCCGGAGGAGTTTCTCTAATATGTGTTCCTTTCTATAGTTACCCGAGGAGCCTCATTGACCCCTGTTTTGGAGACAAAACGTGGTCTTTTCCTATCAAAACAGAGGTCAAATGGGGTCTAGGTAGTTGTTTGGCTGCCACTTTTTAGGGAGGAATATGTACGGTGGGAACCGAACGAACGGCGGTTCGGTTGGTTCGGTCACGCCGAGGAGTCATTACTGCGCATAGGACGGAGACGGAGCCAGCACGAAGTCGTCCAAAAACCGGGGAGCTCCGAAACTCGAAGGTGGCGGATGGGATGGGTGCGCTCCAAAGACAAGGTTTTGTGAAACCCAAAGTGAAACAACCAGGGGTCACAAAGGGGTGGTTTTTAGTCCCTAAGTGAGTGGACTCCTGGAAAGCTAGTCTACTGTAACTCACGTCATGACTTCAGGTAGTCGCCTCCATCATCCGCACTCAAGAAACACCTAGAAAAAACAAACAATAATACACATGCTCCGGTTGATTTGGACCAGCGCTGAAGAACGGCGAGGACCTGATCCAATCGTCGCGACAAGATGCCAAGACCTTGGCCAAGCTGTGTAGGCCGGGATGATGCGCGACGTCGACAAAACGAACCAGCGCTCATGTTGAAATGCTGTTTGGTTTGGATTTCTTTCAAGTAAGTACTGTATGGTGCGTGTTTGATTTTGGTGTTGGATTTGGTTCGAGCTGTTTGAGCGGGCTTTGTAGCAGACTGGGACTGTCAAACCACACTCACCATGGAGCCGTTTTCTTTTAAATTCAGATACAAATTCTCAGCCACCTTGTTGCTTCTCTCCACAAACACCTTACCCTCGCTCCCTCGTCTCTTTCCGCCAGTGCGGCCTATGACGAGGGCGCAGCCTGCAAGCAGTTCTTGGCTGATGCAGAGGAAGCCGTCCTGGCCTTGGCCAAAGAGTGGCCTGGAGCGAAGCGTTGCGCGCCGTTGCGCGATGGATCGGCGGAGCGTAACGAGCGGAGTCAGCGCGGAGCCGGCCCGATAGGCGGAGTCGTCGGGGACGGGGCGATGAATAGACTCGACATTCCTTGGGGTGGTTGCGTGATGTTTTGGTGCTACTGACAGTTGGTGATTTCTACACTCAGACGCACTAACATGGAGGTAAACAATTGCCTTTGGGACGATGTGCCTCCAAACAATTGATGTTCCTCTACAAATGGGGTGCTGTCCAACTTCCATGATATTGAGTCGGAGTGTATTTGACATGGTGTTCCTTTATGTATGTTTCAAGTAAACAACTCCAAAGAACATGTTCGGTGACACCGTCGAGGGCTTTTGAAGTAGTTACAAGAGCTCCAGAACAGCAGAACACCCGGAGGCAATCATGGGGAGAGGGGGCGAAGAAGCCCAGTGCCACCCAAAGCAACCTGACAAGCAGATAGTGCCTCTACGGCTGCACGCGTGCACCGCTGTCTCTTGCAAGTTGGAAGAGCAGTGGGACAAATCCAAAGCCCAAAGCTGCAGTGAATCTTTCGCTGAGCTGGTCCAGGACGGGAAAGTTGTGTGCTTCTCATCCGGCCTTCGGGTTCTCAGATGTGAGATGCAAGGTTGAAGATGCCTAACTCTTCTGGCCCAACAATAAACAATCGTAGGGGACAATGAATATTACCCGTTAGTCATAATTACCACAGTATGCAGTTTGCAACGGTATTTAGAACACATGATCTCTTCTGTTCAGTCAGTTGGATATTTTTCCCAAGTTCTTTCTTTGGTTTACATGCAAAAGAACATTGGAAAAAACACCATCTTTCTCTGGTGTTTTTTTGAACTTCCATGTTGCAGTTGGCCTTGAGGCCTCCCCTGCCGCGCCTGGAAGCAGCGGGTGTCTTGGCCCTCTAGAGATCTTGAGACATCATTTAAAAACAGCCCAGCCCTGCATCCTTACTTAAGTAGAGACTGCCTAATTGATTAAGTAGGATGGCTTGTAGCAGGATAGCTCACGCTTCTTCAAGGAAGCTCCTCCCTCCGCCTGAGGGCAGGGGAGAACTTGCTTGAAGAAGCGCTCGCACTAATGGTTTGGTTCCTAGATTTTTGGGAAGATTCAGTTCTGTGGCGCAAGTCATGTGCTTGCAGTGGTAGTTATGCTGTTGCGCAGGACTTCTCAACAGCCAGTAGGATACGTTTAAAGATGACTTGCCCGCTGCAGCTTCTCCAGAATTCATATGATTCAAGCCGTTAAATCCATGCCCAACCTCATCCTTTCTGTCTTTCTACATTTTCCAGATACCTTATTGTCTCCTCTCTTTCCTCTTGCGCGTGCCGAAGACTCGTTTGTGGCCGCAGCGCCTAATTATCCAACATTGACCTGACTCAACCCCCCAATCTTTCCCACTTATTGTGCGAGCTAGGCTGAACAAGTCAAATCACACCACGCGCAAGAAACTAGCTACAAAGACAGGGCCCAATGCTTGAACTTGACATGGTTACAGATTCCTTGTAAGAAAGCAGAAACGCTATTGTACGGTGACCGAATAAGCAGCATTGGCAATTGAATCTGGAGCCTCTCACTAGCCGAGGTTCACACGGACACACACACACACACACATGTACATACACCTCCCTGCCCCCCACTTTCCTTCTTGCACTTTTGGTCGTTTCCTTGGCTTTCTCTCAGGCTTTTTAGGTTGTTCTTGAGGCTCGTTTCCCTACCCCAGTCAAGGGCTAAGTATTCACTTTTTCTACTCCTACCTTTCTCTCTTGCCCTCTTAGCGCTGCTCTTTCTGTTTTTCTTTCTTTTGTTTCTAAGGCTTTTAAGGTACCCATTTAGGTCCTCCGCGAGAGCGCCGCAAAGCGGCATCGTGCGTGTGTCAACCTCTGTAACTAAGAGTTTTGATTCCTTTCTTACCTATGAATGCAGGGGCACTGAGCACTCCTTGGTAAACTTAGTGCAACGAAGCTATGCCTTGGAGTGGGAAGCACGGATTGATCACCCGTGTGTACCTGCAATTTTTGAACTTTTGCCCAAGCCGTGACTCTACTCCTTCCTGTTTTGTTTCATGGTTCTTGAATGATAGACCCCTAAACCTTTCCTTCTGCCACTTTCAGACACTTTGCGGCCACTTTGACTGTACAGACGGAACTTGCATCGTTGTGCAAACAATGTTAAACCATATTGTTCTCGCCGACTTTTTCGCCTTGCGTTTCTCTCACCTTCTTCCACCTGGGAATAGATTAACTGCAAACCCATTCACTGTTGCATTCAGACTCATGATTTCACAGCTTCAGCACTTAGGATCAAAGCGCGCACTCAGTTCTCAGAGCAGTCCAGGGGAGTTTGTACAACAACCTATGGCAGCTTGGAGATGCATCGGCTGGGTTGGCTTCGAAGGGAGTCCTGAAAGGAGTTCTGACTGCCTGTCCGACAGGCTTGCACTCCTGCTCGCATTGAAAAGATGACGACAGATGACCCTCGTGATCATGATGATATCCAAAGCTGGGTGTTGAGGCACACCGTGCAAGGAGCTCCTCGCCAAGCTGCCGCATGGCTGCGGATTGGGGGGGTCATCGTCGGTCATTGCTCCTTCTCGTGCTGCGCACGAACGTCTAATTAAGTATCTTCCAGCTAACAAGGGCATCGCTACTAGTAGCAAGGACGCTACTAGTAGCTCCTGGCCTTACTACTAATAGCAAGAAGCGTTAGAAGGAGTTCCTTCCAGTTTGTCTTGACGTTGGGTCCTCTGTTGGGCCGTTCCGAGGCCCCCTGCCGGCATGGTCGGCAGAGGCCGGAAGCGGTCAGGGTCGGATTTGAACGTGAACTACGTGAACATGTCACCAATTGAGGCCTCTTAGGCCCTAACAATCCTGTAATGGAGACCTGTTGGAGGGTGCTGGTATGTGAGTGTGTAAAACAGGGATTCCTCCCAGGTGCTCGGGCCCCCAAGAAATTTCGGAAACTAGACCCAGGGCCAGGCTGTCTTCCTCACGATCGGATCCCTCGAGGGCAAGCGCCTTCCACTTCACTGGCCAAACGATGATCAGGCGTCAACGCTGTAGAGTTCTTTCTCTTCATAAAGAAACACATTGTTACGATCCCCCCCGAAGAAGATTGACAACAGTTTTACATCTCCATACCCCTGGCCGCTCCATGCGACTGGCATGCGGGTTCACCCCGGTCAGGGGCGCGGCCGTGGCGGCTTGGAACGCATTGCAGGGCTCCCCTTGTTGTGAAAAACAGTTGCGGTAAAGTTGGTGCAGCAACCTGCATCGCACCTCTATTGACCCCAATGCAGAGAATTTCCTTGAAGATCCACTGTGCCCGGGCTGCTGCCCCAACCAAATAGACCTAGCCGTTGGGCCGTTAGATGTTTCATTTGTGAAGCACAAGCAACAACATCACCAAGATCTGCAGTCAGACGAGGTTGGACGGTTGGGTTTTCCAATGTTGCATGGCACTGCTATCAATCCTAGCCCATTTTAGTCCTTTTTGGATTGATGCTGTGCATCCAAATTCGGGATTGGGCCACCCATCAAACCCCAAAGATCACACTGAAGATGGAACCATTCAGGTCTGCCGCATGCGTTGTCCGAAATGGTACGATGGCCACTGTTTCTCCACATTTGCCGAAGCCCTTACAGAAAGACGTCTCTGCTTTCGGCCTCCGCACCGTTTTTCTGGAACCGCCGGGTGAGTCATTTGGGTCTCACTAAGACATCAATGATGTCTGACGGTGTCCAGCGGTTTGATAACAATCTCCTTTGGTGTTGACAGAGAACCGTTCGCTAACCTGGCCAAGTATCTTTTGAGCAATTCTTCTCGAGCTGAATTGGATTCTTTCGCCGCTGTGCTGTCCTAGGGGGTCATGCTAGGACAATGCAGTCGGTTTCCACCTTTTTGCGTCCTCCCATCTCCTCACCCCAAAGTGCCTGAAGGGACCGAGACCATCCGACTTTGGACCCCCCTCCCAAGCGGACGTCTCAACATCTTCGTTCGAACCCAAACCACCAGACAGTCGATGTGTGTGAACGCCCCCTTCGAGAGCGACAAGCTTTCGACCACTCCGAAGCGCTTTCTCAACGGTTTTGGAACACATTGCAGGGCTCCCCTTGTTGTGAAAAGCAGTTGCGGTTGTGGTAAAGTTGGTGCAGCAACCTGCATCGCACAATGCAGAGACTTTCCTTGAAGATCCTTGCTAGCGTTGCGGGGCTTCACTTTGTCTTGGGTGCTGCCCCAAATAGACTTGGCCGTTAGATGTTTCATTTGTGAAGCGCAAGCACCAACATCACCAAGATCAGGAGCTACTTCTTGTTACTAGTAGTAAGGTGCCTTGTTATACTGCACCTCCCAGGCGTTCCAACCCCGTAGAAGAAGGAAAATCGATCTACCCAATTAAAGGGACGCTGTAACTTCACCGATCCTGCGTTGGTTAACCACTTTCCTTCTACATTCCATGTTTTCTCCCCGAAAAGGGCCAGATTCCCCAGATATAAATATACCAGGCTTCATACGTATCATGGCCAATGAAATCACGAAACCAATATGTTCGGATGAAACTCGACCATGATCCTGTGTCCCTTTGGTTTTGTCAACAGTCAGCTCTCCTCCGCTAGCCGCAGGACTTCGAAGGAGACTGGTATGACGAGGGAGGAGTTTGGGTGGGCGCCTTGACTTCTTAGGGGGCCACGCTTTGACTGCTTGATCGACGAACAGTGAGACGGTACTTTTGTTTTGGGCTACTTTTGTCAGGAATGGCATTCTTTTGGCGGGGCCTGTGCTTTTCTGAGACCCAGTGAATATTCTTGACACAGGACATGTAGGACCTATGTTCAACGCCCATGGAGGGAGCTGTGAGCACCCACGGAACGTACGGCATGCTCAGAAACAATGAGAAGGCTAGCATGATCAGTCAACTCCGGCCCACTTGTCCAGAGCAAAAGGTCCAAAGCCTGCTTGCGATCGTTTTTCCTTCGGCCAGTAACTCTGCTCTTTTATATACTCTTTTTGTGTTGGCTTTGCTGTGGAACCGTCCGCAAAGTACGTAAAAAGAGTCCAATCTGGACGCGCCCACCGGCCAAGGCCATTTGCTTAATGAAAGCCCTTTTGTGTGCCCCAAGTCACGAAAGCTAGCGCCAGCTAGCTGGATTTGTTCTTGCTTTAGCAAGTGGCAAGAGCGCCGCATCTCGCGAAAACTCGGGTTCAACTCCTTTTTGGGACGTCTCTGGGGTGCCCTGCTAGCTTTCGTCACCAACCCTCGGCCTCAAGTGTTTATCCGATACGTCCGTCCCGTCGGACCAGTGCATGTTTAGGCTTGGAGGCTTGCGTGGGGAGGTTGAGGCAGTTCGATGTCCCCGCCGGAAGCGCAACCCCAATACTCACAAACCGACACAAAAAGGACAACACGACCGCAAAAAAATGGAGGCCCAACGAGAGTCAAGGTATAGATGGTCCAGGTGAGCAACCTTTTGCCCTGTGCATCTCTTATCCAAGGAGAAATCACCCCCAGTGAGATCCTCTTCGCGGACGGCGAGTCCCGGCCGTGGAGGCACCGGGCACCGTCAAAAACACTGATGTGAAGTTGTCCTGACATCCCCACCGCCAAACAAAACTCAGTTCGCGAAAGCTTGGTATCCAATGATTCAACATAGCAATTGAGCTGGTCGAAAACCTGGTGGAATTGGGTTTGATATTGTAGCAACCTTTTTAAATAGGCGGCTATCCTGGCCCTTTCGTGGCCACAGGCTTGCCCTTGACAGGCACACGAATCTTATTTGTCTAACCCTTCCATGCGACCGTCCGCAACAAAGGACTTTCAAATCAACAGAAAAAGAGCAACGCTACTTGGCCTATCCGTATTCAAACTCTGAATTCAACGGCGGCGCTGTATATTAACTCTAAAGGTACTTTCATTCATGCTCTAGTATTCAACACCTGGCCTACCCATGATCCCAAAATGGTCTTCTGCAAATATGCCCTTTGCAGCCATGCTTTTGTTCCGTCTTTCACCGATGACTGGCAGGCTGAAGGATCGCCAGCTCCACTGCGGGCGCCTGAAGGCACGAGAAAAAGACTTAAAATTCTAAATTGTGTCCTTTCTTGACCGACTCAGTCATGCTTTACGCCCACCCATACCAACCCCCCTCTCTGGTATGTCACGCCCCAATGTTACATGTCCAAACCAAATTCTCTTCCCACGGTTTGGAGTGGACCGATGGCGACATTTGGTACTGAGCCTTGGCAGAGGAAGATGGGCCTCGTTTTGGTTTTAAGGTGAAGTTGAAGCGCTCTTAGTTGCAACATGCAACGCTGTTGGGCCACAAGCTCCCCTGCAATGCCAAACCTTTCACTCTATTTTGGGATTCCCGACTACATCCATGAAAGAGAGCGCCGCATCGCGCGAAACTTCACATGTATGGGGGCCCCACCCCTCCCACCTGCGCAGGGACGTCTCTGGGATGTGTGTATTTCCATGCTTACCCCGCCCTGCTAGCTTTCGTCACCATCCCTCCGCCTCAAGTACCCACCCGACACGTCGGATGGAGAGATCATTCGTGCGCGCAGGTGCATCCTGGTCTCCTGCAGGCTCGCACTCCGCGCGCTTGCGCGCCACGGCGCGCACCGCCCACGAGCTAACTACTGGCAGGGGCTAAGAGGCCGAAAGTGGAGGGCCACGCGGAGGCCTTCATTCTTACCATGGGGCCTGGTAATGATGGTCAGGTTTGTGTCAACAGCAACTACACCATATTACAACACCCAATATACTATCAATACTTTAATGGGAGTGGTTGGGACACTTCAAGAAAGTGATTACTGTAAATCATATTCAGTCAACAAACCCTTCATGCAAAGAGCTCAAGGCCACCCTTTACACCAAAGACCCTTTCAGTTTGTGCTCTTGGGATGATGAATGAAGTGTCCACTGCACATTGATTGAACCTCAGGATCGCAAGACTTGATCACAAAGTGGTTTTGAAAGAATAGGTTTTGGCCCTCCACAGTGCTTGTGTGTGTGTCAGGTTGTTCCGCGGCCATATGTCAGACCTTTAGAGCGAGGGTGTCATTCACCGTCAAAATTCTCTTCTTTGGCGGGGACTGTAAATGAATACAGCATTTTGTATTGGTAGAGGCAATCATGATCGTCTGAAGCTCTCGGCGATTGTAGATGCGGAGGTTTTGTGTCCAATTGCGTTCAACTGCTAGCCTGCTAGCTACTTTTCGAACCTTTTTTGACTATGGCTTCATTGCAGCAACCATGTGTCTGTCGGACACCCATCCCATGAAGTAATTCAGCAACCCATTCACATCATAGGCAACGGGATATACCAATTACGTGTGTCTTGGTGTCATATCTACTTTGCACCTAGCGTATGTTCATTGCAAAGAACGGCGAAAGAAACTCTTCGGAAGTGGAACGCACGTTTGGGGGTCGTGTCAATCAGACCTGTTGGTCGAAAGACCTTTAGTTACCCTCCCTCACACAACCATGGAGCTGCTCACGGGGTTCTGGCAGGGCACGCGAAGTCTTGAAGTGTTGCGAATGAATTGTGAAAGACATCTGTTTGCTCCAAGGCATATAGAAGCGTACAATGGGCGTTGGCAATCTGGCCTCTTTACATGGCAGCCCCTGAAGCCAACTTTTACGGCGCAGACTTTGGTGTTTCCTGCGCAGGAACCCGCACGGCCATGGAAATATCTATATGGGTTCATGATAGGGATATGGCGCCGACTTCGCTTCGTTAACACCATCGCGCCGTGGGCTTGCCAGGAGTTCTGGCAGTGGCGCGGCCAGCCGTTGCGGGTGTCGTGAAACGCGGCAAGTGCAGCAGCAGAGCGCCGGCTTGGCTAAAAGGGTTTGAGAACGCAGGGTGCGCGTACATATTCCAATTAAGTTGCTTCTTAAATGTCGTGTACCCACCTGAAGAATTAGCCAACACATGGGCATGACTGTGATGGCCAGGTCGGTCCGAAGCCAAGCTACGTATGCCGTTGGCCGTCAAGGACACACGACACACACACACACATTGAAGCGCTGCAAAGAGAATCTGTATTTCTTGACATTGGCTTAAAGCTTACCACCAAGAAATATTGAAAACCAAGGGCAAGCAACAATTTGAGCTGGTAGGGCAAGCTACCATGAGCAAGTGGACTTCTCAGCCATCTTTGGAAGAGAAGATAGCTATTTCCAGCTCAGTATACTAGATTGAAATTTGAAGAGGAAACGCGCTGCAAAACTTCAGGTTGAATTTACAGTAGCCCACTTTCAGGCGGACTGATCTGACATGAGCACTAAGTTGTAGATCCAAGCGCAAGGAATTTCAAGCGGGTTTGCGTTGGCCACTAGGACACGGATGAGAATGAAGATTCTTATGGCTGCAGGGTGTATCCGTATGCCCCATCCAAGAGCCAGGAGAGTTGGCAGGCTTGTTTAATTTTGCAAAGCCAGCATGGAGGTGCGCGACGCAAACTGTTCTAAGAAAACTTCATGTCAAGACAACCATACCCACCAAGCCTGTTACCTGTTGACGATCCGTCAAGAAAAGTTCATGGCCCACTGCCTCAAAACCGCTCCAGTCTCGGGCCCGGGCGCTTCACCATGGCACACCAGCGGTGGGCGTGGGCGGTTGTGTTTTGCGCTGCCCTTTAGCGCCTTCTGGCTGGGCACATTCTGGCTGGGCACAAGGCAGGGCGACCGCCAAGCAAAGTTGAAGCAAGTGGTTTGAAGGTTCATTTTGGGAGGAAAAGGAGTGGAGCATTTTACAGCCTCCAGTTATTGTGGTACAATGTTTCCAAAAGGTCTCGCATACAATGGATGCCACTTCGCGATCTGCGTTGGCCCCGTGGTCTTAAAATGGAGTCCGGCAATCCCGCAGCCAGGTGGTCTTAATCTGGAGTCCGCAGCTCGGTGCTTGCGGGCCTTCATGGGCGGCCAAAAGCACTGATGCGCTGGAGGTGGAGGAGGCCGTTGTTGGAGGTTTAGTCTGGGAGTGGAAACCTACCTGTTTATAGTTACTTGTTGAAACCAGAAGCAGGACGCCGAGTCAAAGACAAAGCTGCCAATACATTAGCTCCTTAGCTACTGGTTTTTGAATTGCTTGGGTACACTTTAAGAATGTTGCGCCTAGAAACTACAACAGCAAGAGCTTCGTGACCCGACCTACGGATCATGCGCATGGGGCCAGTACTTTGCCCTAGAAGATTTCTAGCGTACCAAGCAGTGAACTGGGTCGGGCCCCTTGCATCAAAGAACCTGTCACTTGACCTGACTGAACAAAGGCCTTCTGTCAGGAACAGGAACAATGACGTTTCCATTGAAATGTATACAATCACCTGGACAGCCGTAGCACTTCTACCTCTGACGATGACCATCACTTTGGGATGCGGCCATAGTCCGGAACATCTTGGCCAGGTTCAGAATCACGCAGAGTCGAAGACCTAGGTGCAGGTGCCGCGCGATCAGAATCCTGAGAGCGAGAAGCTCGGCGCCGGTCACGGCGTGTCCGACCGGCGGAGTCAGAAGAAGAATCACACTTTTCTTCTTCTTCTGCTTCTTCTTCTTCTTCTCTTTCTTTTTCTTCTTCATCATCTTCTTCGTTTTCTTCTTCTTCTTGTTTTTCTTCTTCTTTTCTTTTTCATCTTCTTCTATGTATTATTTTTATTTTTTCTTCTTATTATTCTGTTCTTCTAATTATTTTTCATATTTTTCTATTTATTTTTCTTCTTATTATTGTTATTCCTTCTTCTTATTATTTTTTTTATTCTTCTGTGTTTTCTTCATTTTTTTCTTCATCTTTTTGTTTTTCTTATTGTTATTTTTTATGTTTTTCTTCTTCTGGTTTTTCTTGTTTTTATTTTTGTTTGTTTTTCTTTTTTTCTTCTTTCTTTTCTTTTTCTTATTGTTCTTCTGTTTCTTCTTCTTCTCCTTCTTCTTATTCTTTGGCCAACCGGTTCTGGCCTGCTTTTGCTTTGCAGCGGTTCAATTGCTTCTGGCAAGTCTCACAGGTGACCGCGACCGCCAGCAGCTGCTGCAGCGATTGGCCAGCCTCGGTGTGCACGAAGACGGCTGAGCCGAGCTTCGTTGGAGCACGGGGATTGGTGGTGGCAGCGGTGATGGGCATGCGTCATGTGCACATCCTGGGCTCCGGTAATAGGGGATGGTAAAGGACCCCCCAAATAGATAGAAAACAACAATAAGTCTCACTAAAACTGTTTTCGAAACGGTGGCACTACCTACTTGAGGACCGCTACAGTAAGTAAAGTTTGAAGATGGTTTAAGTTTTGTTTTGGCCTTCTGAAGAGGTTCGAGAGGTTCTTGTTGCCTTCGCAAGAGGTCAAGTCCGGGATTCGGCAATGGTGATGTCCGAGGCAGGTGCTGCAGGTTTGGTTTGCGGGGTTTGGGGCCAAATATTTGAGGTTGAAGACTTGGGACTCTACTTCTCCACTCACATGTTGTATCCATGCTGGTGGGTGTTTCCGATCAAGTTGATTTGGAGCATCAGAATGAAAGGTGAAGATGTTCGTTTTGCAAAGCCTGGGATCATTCCATTCCTGAAGATTCCAAATCCACTTTCCGGCACATATTACCCCCAAGTTCCGCAACAAAACATTCCTTGTTTTGCTGCAATAGGCAATAGACCCTGCTGGAAATCACAAGGCCATTTGCTGGGATCCTGGATGCATGTCAGGCACCGATCCTGGCTCTTCGGCTCTTCGTGCAACACGAGTCCACTTGTTCTTGATCAGCTTTTCTTCACCCCCCAGAACTGATTCTTGTTTCGGGGTCGAAAACACCATTGGCTTGAGTGGTGTTGCCACCCTGAGAGAACTGTCGGGCCGGGGGGGAACCCCGGCACGCTTTCGGATCCCGAGGGCGACGCCCTGCAAGACTTCCGCGGACTA
>CAXAMN010002781.1:233963-246272 GCA_963970005.1 Durusdinium trenchii | reverse complement strand
TGATTTAGGGCACAAGCAGAGTAACAAACACCACAGACCCCAGCCTTTGCATACCACTCATGCGATGTTGTTTGAGTTTTTTGCGCTTGACTGTCAAACATGTTGTCAATTACATTTCAGTCTCGGACCACTTGTTTGGTGCTTTGATGGATCCCTTCCTTTCCAACGCTCCCCCACAGCCATTACATGAAATACTATGTGGATTTCCTCGAAAGCAAAAAGCCAAGAAGGACAGTTGAGGTCATGATCCCGCCAAGAAATGCAATCAAAGATTGCAAGGAGCAAATGACTGTCAAAAGTACACTTTCGATGCAGTGTGTTTATGAAATGCTGGTTCAGTGCACCTGTGCTGCGCCTTTTGGTACTGTCGTATTCTGCTGTGCCCATGCGGTTTGGAGATTGTGCTGTGTCTCTTGGTCAGATGCTGTGCCGTAGGGCAACCACCAAGTATAGTGGTGGGGTCAGACGGGATAGCTGTTGCATCGTAGGATAAGAAAATAGTAGCGTCCTTGCTACTAGGGGCTCCTGGCCTTACTACTAGGAGCAAACAGCTACTAGTAGCGTCCTTGTTCCTATTCGTAAGGCCAGGAGCCCCTAGTAGCGTCCTTGCTCCTGGTAGCGATGCCAGGAGGCTCCTAGTAGCGGGATTGCTCGTGGGACAAATTGGGTGGGCAGAAAACAAATCAGAATAAGTATGTTGCTCAGCTGTGAAAAGTCCGCTTGTTTGGCCTTAGCTACCTTTTGAACACATCAGGATGATTCCAAAAACACACCATTGCTGGCCTGTTCGACTGTTCAAATAGTGCAGTGAGGATTGTTTTAGGGTTCAAAACGAATTGTGTGTTTAGTTGTTATATAAGGTTCAACGGTTCACCCAGATCTTGCTCCCATGCTCCTTTTCTTAAAGCCAGGTTCGCCTTTGGAGCAGCCCTGCATGAACTGCTCTTCAAGTGCGTTCCATTTCCAGCTGGCGTCCATATGAGCCGCGTGCACACACGGATGCTTGGTTCGGACGTGCGTTTTCGAAGGAATCTCTTCGGGTGTGTGTGTTTTACATGTTTCGACAAAGATCCCCGCTGTGTGTGTGCATTTCACTAGGACTTTTGATACAGGTCCAATGAATTTCACTGCAAGACACGCCTGGAATGGCTGAAAGAAGGGCTGAAAGTTTCCAGAAAGCTAGCTGGGTTTTACAAGAAAGATGCTAGCCATGTTTTCAGGTCCATGCTGGGAGAGAGTTGGCTTCTCCTTCTCCGTCGGTTCCATCAATGACTGTTCAACCTTCCGATGTGCCTGACGATGTTCCATGATTCAGTGGGGACAAGAGATCAGCCTCTAAGTCTTTTCTGGATTCCACCAAATAGGAGCAAGGACGCTACCAGGGGCTCCTGGCCTTACCAGCTGCTTTCGACTAAAAGCATCGCTGAACACGGATCGCACGTGTCCATCGTCCAGAACAGCGATGAACGCCCAAGGACTGGCGTCCCATGTTATGCGCATGGCACCTCGACAGGGACAGCTGGGGAAGACATTTCCCCAGAACCTGGATTCAGGGCGCCCCAAATCCGGCAGGAAAGTTCTCACTAGGAGCAAAGGGCATCGCGACTAGGAGCAAAGGGCATCGCTACTAGGAGCAAGGACGCTAGTAGGAGCAGTTCTCAAACACGTTGGTTTGTTGGAATGTTTAGGTCCTTCGCTGTTGGCAAGATCCTACAAGCGATGTAGTGAATCCTTTGGGGTCCCATGCCAATCATGCTTCACCTTGCCAAGGTAAGTCGGAGATGGTTTGTGAGCTCTTGCACGAGCTTCTATGTGACGATCGTGACGAAAGACTCACTGCTGAGGAGGCCTGTGTCTTCGACTGGTTCCAAATGGGAGCGACTTCGTATGAAGAGGATATCGGGAGTCGGGATATTTGGGGCTTGGACTCTTCACAGGGTTCCCTGCAAAATGTATAGGCTTGAGAATAACTTTTGAGATAGACAGAAGGTACCTGCGTGTATACAGGTTGGTTTTTCAAGATGAACCAAAAATGTGCTGAGGTTGCCACAGTAAGAAAAGTAGGTCAGCTACTGTCGCACTATCAACCCAACAGTTCACCTGTTGTATAGAAAAAGAAACCAGCTTTTGGCATTGGAAGACTCTGGCCAAGTGCCACTTCTCGAGAGAGAGAGAGAGTCCAAAGGGCCTGATTTGTGAAGAGAGTGTTTGCAGTTTTCATCACCTGGCATTTGCAACTGATGCGACGGCCTTCAACCTACTAGCGATGGCCTCCAACCCATTAGCGACAGCCTCCAACTCATTAGCGACGGCCCCCAACCTACTAGAGATGGCCTCCAACCTACTAGAGATGGCCTCCAACCTACTAGCGATGGCCTGCAACCTATTTGACATGGCCTCCAACCTACTAGCGATGGCCTTCAACCTATTAGCGATGGCATCCAACCTACTAGCGATGGCCTGCAACATACTAGACATGGCCTCCAACCTACTACAGATGGCCTCCAACCTGCTAGAGATGGTCTCCAACCTACTAGCGATGGCCTGCAACCTATGTGACATGGCCTCCAACCTACTAGCGATGGCCTTCAACCTATTAGCGATGGCATCCAACCTACTAGCGATGGCCTGCAACATACTAGACATGGCCTCCAACCTACTAGCGATGGCCTCCAACCTACTAGAGATGGCCTCCAACCTACTAGCGATGGCCTGCAACATACTAGACATGGCCGCCAACCTACTAGCGATGGCCTTCAACCTATTAGCGACGGCCTCCAACCCATTAGCGACGGCCTCCAACCTACTAGAGACCTCCAACCTGCTAGAGATGGCTAGCGATGGCCTCCAACCTAATATCAATGGCCTCCAACCTAGAGATGGCCTCCAACCTAATAGCAAATCATGCATTCTGCTCATGATCGATGTCACCCAAGGTTATTCACGCTTCTAGTGGGGTTTTATGTTTCTGGCTCAGTGAAGCAGAAGAAACCCCACTTGACCCCAAAACTTCAGCCCTTCCTTTTCTCCTGCACCAGCCTCAAAAAGAAGGCCTTAGGTCTTGCAGCAGACCACCCGGTGACCATCCCCAAGTACAATTGCTGCCTTGACTGCTTCTGGACAGTGCTTTGGAAAAGTCCTGATGAACGTCCAGAATCGTCCTTTGACCGATCTCAGGATTCGATCACATCCCTGAAAACCTCGAAGAAAGGTGCCGGATCTCGTGCTCCTCCTTTGGAGGACCAGACGGGGCGACCGGCAGTTGGCGACCTGCAAGTGCTCCATATTCAGCATAACTCTCCTAATAGCGGTGGCCTCCAACCTAGTAGCAAAAGATCAAGCAGTAGGTGTGTGACCAAAACCTGCACCCCTGCAGCCCATCCCTGAGTCCGTCATGCAATGGGTGCCACGACCGCCAGACCGCCACTTCTGAGGACTTCTGCTCCGTGCCGGTAGAGCACAGGAAGGCGATGATCGATGACTCACCTCCAAGGCCTCAGTTGAGGGCACCGACTCCTCAGGTGCCTTGGGCAGAGGAAGGTACGTTGGATTGGATGAGCAAGAAATAAGAAGAAGCTGTGAATTCAAAGGAAAGGAGACGGAAAGTATTTGCAGAATCTATAGAACCATTTAAAGAAATTGGAAATTGGAAAAGGAACGCCAAAAATACAAACAAATGATACATGATAAAGGATCAAAATACTAGAAAAGGAAAAATACAAACAATAGAAATGCCTCAAGTTTGCAATATGCACGTTCTTGCTTCGATCTCGGTCTTGGCCTGTTTGTCGCACGCACTGGAATTGCTTTTCTAAGTGAAACAAGAACCTGTGCTTCTTTTAGACGTGTTAGCTTTTTCTTTGTTATTTTGTTTATTCATTCCTTTGCTACGGGGGCACGTGCAGACAGCTGCAGAACCGAAGTTGCATGCGACAATGAGTCAAACGCCCAAGGCCTTCCCAGAACGCGTGGCTTCGGCAGCCCCAGTGCCCACCGTGCCCGGCGACATGCCCCGGATGGGGACCACAGCATCATCTCAGGTGCAGACGTCGGAGGAACGGAGGTAGTAACAAGAAGCCACTAGTAGCAAAGGGCATCGCTACTAGGAACAAGAAGCTACTAGGGGCTCCTGGCCTTACTACTAGAAACAAGAAGCTAGTAGAAACAAGTGCCACGCTACTAGTAACAAAGGGCATCGCTGCTAGGAACAAGAAGCTACTAGGGGCTCCTAGGAGCAAGGACGCTACGAACGGGGCTCCCATTTTGCGGACCCCCTGTGCAGGCCTCCACGCCGTGCAAGAGGACCACGGCAATATCTAAGGCACCTTTGGAGGGTGGGCGGGAGTGGTGTTCAGAATGGTCCTTTGCGTGGACTTTGGATGGAATCACCAACACCTCGTAGACCAAGTTTGACGTATTGACTAGTCTTGGAAGCTCAGGGTGTTCATCGAGCCACATGGCCCAGCTACCAAGATCTCAAGAGAGAACTGGGTGACTAAGTGACTAGGGTTTTAGCTGATTTGTTTCAAGAACGCTACATGGCTCCATTGCAATACAAAACAAAGTTGTATCCTTCCAAGATCGTCAAGACAAGCTTGAACCAGTTTGATTCAGGACTTCCAGCAAGGCACCATCTTGCCGACGCACACAGACATGCCACGGCAGAAGACTACGGCGACATCCAAGGCACCTTTGGAAGGGTTGGAGAAAGGAGGAGCGGAACCATATTGGCTAAAGCGCAGCCAAGTGGCCGAGAAACAATAGCAGGTGCTGTTTGAAGATGCGAAACAGGAGGCTGTTTTTTCCCCAGCAGTCTGACCAGACGGGGCGATTAGGGCGATTTGGTAAGGATATGACTTGAGCAGTGAACTGCGTGTCAATGAGCAGCCCAAAACAACAACGGCAGACCTCGAGTACTATCAAGTAATAACTTAATGAATGGTAAAGCATTCTCGGCAGTTGAAGGAAACAATGCCGCTTTTGCAAACTTAAACAGTGGATTAATTCCCACGAAATCCCAATGGCAAAACTGCCCCCAACAGCCCAACACCCGATCCAACAAATCCGTGAGGTGTGGCGCATCGTCTCCGGGATGACAGGCTTCTTCAGAGGCCAGAGAAAGATTCATCCTGAGACTGGCTTCGACCACCGGCAATGACAGCTCGTTGGCTCCAAGTCGCACATGCTGTGCCAGACTGGATAGCTGTGTGATCTTCTTTTTTCCAAATCATTCTCAGGCCAGGAGGCTTGATTGAGGCTGGCAGCAAAACCGGATGTTGAAAAATGCATCAAAGGAAACACCTTCAGGTAGGTGCAGAGGAGACTGAACCAGCTTTGTTGCCTCCAAGCTTAAAATCCGTTGAGAAAGGCTCTTTCTTCATTTTCCGATCAAAGGGTCCAAATTGAAGATGCATCGGGAAGCCAATGCTAGAATGGCCGATTGGCCATGCCGATTGGCCATGATAGCTCACTTTTATAGTTTCCCACGACAGATGTTATACAAGGATGTCATCGTCTTGCCGCGATTCCACCGCACTGCGCTACGACATGTTTTTTGCTCCCGAAACTCTTGGTATTTGTTGACTGAGTTCCACCCACCAAAGAAAGAAGGAAAGAAAAGCACAAAGCAACATGAGCGTGTGAACCACAAAATCGAACGGCAAGAGTGGAACCACAATGAGTAGATTGGCCACCCCTCTGTTGGAGGCCATCGCAATTAGAAACAAATAAAAAAGAAAAGAAAATAATATCTTTTATAGTTTGCTAGTAGGTTGGAGGCCATTGCTACTAGGGTGGAGGCCATCGCTATTAGGTTGGAGGCCATCGCTCTCAGGTTGGAGGCCATCTCTAGTAGAGTGGAACCACAAGGAGCGAGCGGTGTGTGATTACGTCAGATCAGTGCGGTCCCCACTCAGATCTTCAGCGATTACGTCCAAGACCTGAAGATGAACTTCTGATTCTGGCCCTTCGTCTTCAATTTTTTTGTTCCTTCAGGATCTGAAAAAGCTCTCACAAATGCTATTTGATATGTTGTCTTGTTGCTATGTTTACTTCGGAAGCTTTCCATTTTTCCTTACTAGTCAACCCCCTCACTCCTACCAAGTGAGTGTCTATAGGTCCTATAGGTAAAAGCGTGTATCTATATCTATATATACTTCTGTTCTGGTGGCCATGTTTACCACAAGGGACTTCAAATCTCGGCACATTCCTTCAAACTCGCTCATTATCCGATAACTGACCGGGTTCTCACCAAACAGTTAACTCCCGCAAAATCTATATTCAGACAATGCGCACCTCGTGCTGCTTGAAATTCAAAAAAACAGAAGCAGAACTCTTGCGTACAACTAGACTCATGGCCATTTTCTGGAACAAAACATGTGCAGTGCAGTGGCCCAGCCAGTCGGCTAGCTTCCTTTGGTCGCAAAGCACTATGATTTCAGTCGTCGACGTGATGTCGTGTATAGCAAGAACACAGCTCGAGGCTTGACAATTTTTGAGGACCAACAGCAACAGAGATGGATTCAGCGCATCCCAAGTGGGTTTTGTGGTTGCAGGCCGATAGCAACGTGTATGGTTCAATTCTTCTTTGCAAGACTGCAAGACTATTTGAGCTGTGTTCTGTTGACCCGTTGTTGTGAGCAGGCAGAATGCTGGCAATAGCATCACGCATAAAGTTGGGGTTCTTTCAAAGCAATCAGAGATGCGATAAATATAACTTTACATTTTGCCTTCACACGGGGTCAGTGAGCAGGATCCTCACCTTTGAACCAAACGGGACGCTCACTCCTGCGTTCGGTCAAACCTGGTTGTTCTCTTTGAGTGATCTCCACCGAAGGAGACTCCGCCGGACAAGTATTTATATAACTGTGTATGTGTTTTGATTGAGATTCTTCAAACCAATCCTGCTGGACAAGTTGAGTCAGTTTTGGACCTGGGAGAAATCGTTTCCTTGCGTCAGTCTTGTTGAGCTACAGCATGGGCCCCAATGAGCCACATATCCCAAGCTACCGATGAAAGTGGCAGTGGGCCACCAACACTTAGCACTCCAACCTAATAGCGATATGGCCTCCAACCTAGTAGGAATGGCCTCCAACCTAATAGCGATATGGCCTCCAACCTAGTAGGAATGGCCTCCAACCTAATAGCGATATGGCCTCCACCTATACTTGCGATGGCTCGTGAAGATGTTCCTTCCCTCAAGAAAGGTTTGAGCCACGCTCCACGGAGCTGGTTTGAGCTTTGCCATGAGATTCGGACAGATGCCCCGCGGATCCGGAAGATGCTGAGGGATTCGCCCACCGATTCAGAGCCGTGTGGAAAGATATGTGATAGAGGCATCGTGTTTGCATGTGTCTTTTTAAGCGGGAGACCAGCAAATATGATTCGGATTGGGTTGAGGTGTCAGCAAGAACTCTTTATATTGCGCAGGGTGGCAGCAAGAACTTTTTTGATTGCGCACCAGCAGCTGTCAACCTTCAGCAGTCTCGCAGCTTGCAGTGTCCAAAAGGATGCTATGTAAGGTGCAATACCTTTACGATCGCATGGATTGGATAAAGCTGCAGGGAGTAGAACCAACAGAGCAGTCTCGGGCAATGCAAACTATGCACTTGGTACTTGCGAGATGGGGCATTTTTAGCAATCAGTCAAAATCGTACTTTGGAATGCTTATGTTGTGAATAGCAAGGCAGGCAGTTGTGTTCTTTTTATTCTCACGAAAGCACTAAGATTCTTCTCCAAAAGCGAAACTCACTTGTGACGCCTGGGGTTACAAGTAGCGTCCTTGCTCCGTTCATAGCGATGCCCTTTGCTACTAGTAGCTTCTTGCTCCTAGTAGTAAGGCCAGGAGCCCCGTTCGTAGGGTCCTTGCTCCTAGTACGACAGATCGGAAGTCGTTCAGGTGGACTTCAGACATCGCCGGAGCGGTTTTGGATGTCGAGGCGCTGGAGATCACACCACGCGGAAGTGGTGCCGAGGCCACTTCGTGAAGGATGTTTTTTGGTTCATTGGGAGGTGAAGGATGCGCGGTTTGCTGAATCGAAAAAGGTATGTAGAAGGTTGTGTTCAGAACAGAGAGAACCTATAAAGCACATAGGAAAAGAAGAAGTCTGCTTTGAACATGAATGATAATTGGGGGGCGGAGATGGGCGGAGGGAGTGGAATGCTGAGTCAAGGGCATGCAAGCCTGGCACAGCTAGTCACCAGCAACCCTACTAGCAAAAAGCATGCTTTGAGTTATTAGGAGCGATGGCCTCCAACCTAGAAGCGATGGCCTCCAACCTAGAAGCGATGGCCAACCCACTTGGAGCTCGAGAAGTCCGTAGACTTTGTTGTTTGCCTGTTTGACTCTCAAAATGTTGCCTGTCTACTGAAAATGAAACTGCGCAAATCACTAGAATTTCCACGGGAAATCAACATGTATCGAACAAAGTACCAACTCTACCCGCACAAGCCAATCAGAATCCCACAACGCCTTAAATGCTTAAAGAATACCACATCCATCATCCAGGAAGGTGGTGGAATCAAAGTAAAAGAGAGTGCATCGTTGGTTTTGCCCCAAGATGATAAAAACTGTTCAAATCACTGAAAAGCCCCAGGCAGGGTCACTTCTACAATGTGATCAGCATAACTATGCGTAGCTTGTGCCATCTGTTCGCTTCGGTGTTTTTCAGTCGGTCTGAAAGATGCGGGCTTGCTTCGTTGTTAGGGGGTTCTTCATTGTTGTGAGGCCATCGCTAGTGGATCGCTAGTGGGTTGGAGGCCATGGCTTGTAGGGTAGAGGTGATCACTAGTAGGGGGAGGCCATTAAAGAGATTACTGCACTTCTTTATTAGAGGGTTTTTCGTTGTTTTTGTAGATTCGGGAGCTCTTCTGCTGCCAGACCGTCGATCCTCGCCTGAGCGGATCCGAAGACGGGATAGGAGGGCCAGTGGAGATGGAGACGACGAAGGGAATTCGGATCGAAAAGACGGGATGGAGTCGCGCAGCGACGGGGTTTAGGGTGTCACAAGAATGTGTTTGTTGTTCCGGAAGGTTGGTTATAAGGCCTGGGCTTGGCATGTCCTTTGAATTCAATAAGTCCGTCATATGCCACTTTCAGCACAGGGACCGAAGCATTTGGAGGACACACGAGACACCAGCCTGACATCTCACCACAGTTCGTGCCTTTGGCTCCCGCGCTATCGCACGACTCGCAGCCACCTTGGCTCCCATGGCGGAGAAAGAAGCCCGCGGTGGGGGGCTGACTCTGTGGCAACCTGAGCCCCTTGGATGGAACACATTTTCCGGTTTGAGTGGCTTTGGCAGAAACGGTTTCTATGAGAGACCGAGAAAGAAAGATGCAGTCCTTGGGACTTAGATGATAAATCGCTAGTAGTAACAAGTGCCTTACTAGTAGTAACAAGGTTCGCTACTAGTAACAAAGTGCATCGCTACTAGTAACAAGTGCATCGCTAGTAGTAACAAGTGCCTTACTAATTCAATACTCCTTGTCTTGTTCTTTATGTCTAATAGCAATGGCCTCCAACCTAGTAGCGTCCTTGCTACTACTAGCGATGGCCTCCACCCTACTAGCGATCGCCTCCAACAACCTAAGTTTGACGCAGTCCTTGGGACCTACTGTGGTCAACATCCTAAGAGGTCCCAGCAACTTGCAGCGAAACGGCCTTCATTTTGGGGGGCAATCACCCAAGCATGAACAAGACAACCATTTGGGTCTTTGCCCGCAGATCACCATTGTCCAGTGTTCGGGCGACTATTAAGGTTGGAGGCCATTGCATGTCCTGGGAATCAGCTTCACATGGAAGAACTCCCGATCTTCCCAGCCGGCCCATTGCTCCACAGCAGGAGCCGAATAGAACGTCACGATCCGCGGTTTTCCTCACAGATGTGGGGGGTGGTCGTTTTCCGTGAACAGAGCAGAGGTATTGTTCCATGTGAAGCTGATTCCAGGACATTCCCAACATAGTGGTTCCAGTATGTTCCAGTAGCAAGAAGCTACTAGGGGTTCCTGGCCTCGCTACTAGGAACAAAGGACGCTACTAGGAGCTAAGGTTCCAGTATGTTCCAGTTGTGCCCAACATGACCATTTGTTGATCCCAGACTCGATGAGCAGAGCAGAGCTGAGCGGTCCCCCAGTTTGCAGGTCTACTGCCCAACTCTGTTACATGTGTCTGGACCTCAGGACGGTTGGCGACAGAGTACAGGTTGGAGGCACCATCGCTAGTAGGTTGGAGGCCATTGCTTTCAGAAACAAAGAAAAGATACTTAAGTGTTTGCTCTGCCGCTCAGCCTTGTTCAGCGGCGGTTGGCAACCTGTTTGGTTGCATCCTCTGATGCTCTTGCATCACATGTGGCCTGTAGCCATGGTCCAAGTTACTGAAGTCTAAGTTACACAAGTCTAACCTCCAAAAAGGAAGAAAGGTCCAATATAGTTTGCTAGTAGGTTGGAGTCGGAGGCCATCGCCACTCTGTTTCTACATGTGGAATGTGGACCTCAGGACGGATGGGGACAGCAACCAGCGGATGGGGACAGAGTCGAACAGAGGTTTAGACATCCATGGCTGGTGACAACAAGGTGCTTGTAGTAGCGATGCCAGGAGCCCCTAGTAGCGTCCTTGCTCCTAATTTTAAGGCCAGGAGCCCCTAGTAGCTTTTTGTTACTACTAGCGTCCTTGTTACTATTAGTAAGGCACTTGTTACTAGAAGCGATGCACTTGTTCCTAGTAGCCACTGTTTGCTTGAGTTTGACCAACATGTCTTTTTTTGTGGGATGATGTTCAAGACCCAAGCCGCCTTAGCCCCAAACCCAAACTGAGAGGTAGCCATGCTCTTTCTTATTCTTGTTAAAGAGCAATGCTTTATACTTAAGATCATGAAAGAGAAAAAATGAAGGGACAACGAAAGAAGACAAAGGAAAGAAAGGAAGAAAAAGAGGATCGGTCTGAAAAGCTGATGAAGGGTGTAGACCAACCAAAAACTGCAACCAAGCAGAGCTAGCGCGCCTCAAGACCAAGGGCAGACCGTGGTTTATTGGATCAAAATGGATTATTTCGACCACTGAATCTACATCTACACAACGTTTTCACGTTGGAGCAAGAAGCTACTTGGAGCAAAGGGCATCGCTACTAGGAGCAAGGACGCCACTAGGGGCTCCTGGCCTTACTACTAGGAGCAATGTTCGCTACGACCGGAGCAAAGGGCACGATGGACCCACTCCAGGCTTTCGCCAAAAGCACCGACCCGCAGCGCCTGTCCGGACGTCCGACTCTGTCCCCGCAGGTGATGAGATACCTTCCATCGCTGCTTGCGAGTGCGACGTGGGAAACGAAACCGGCCGCGACAGCCTCGAGGTCCAAAAGTTATCTTTTGATGCCATGCTCATGTGAACAAACTGGACGTCGCAGTCCTGCTTGGTACGGAAAGAATGCGGCTCACTGAAGTCCGCAAACTGGTCGGCTATGCTCGGGCTGATTGAAACTGAACTGACCAAAAGAGACAAATTGAAGCCGTTTTTGACTGCTTTTCAGGATGTTGCATGCATCTTGCCATCGGTTTTGCGATGTTTATGCGAATCAAAGTATCAAGATGGTATTGAGATAAGGAGACGGCAATGTAGTTTATGTTCATCCAAGATCGCGGCAGCCAATCTGGCCCAAAACAGTTCCACCGTCCAAAGCATGATGATCCCACCGTGCCAGGTGGTACTGCCATGCTCTCACATGAAGGTCCCGGCTCAATTGGCTCAGCGCTTTGTTCTGAGCAGAGGAGCAGTCTCGTATATGCCATCAATGACAACAACAGCCAGGCCATGGCAGAGCAGTGGTGGGGCGCAGCATGTGAGGGTGCAGCATGTGAGGGCGCAGCATGTGGCAATGACAACTCAACAGTTTGCAAAGCCACGAGTTGTTCAGGTGCATGCGAATGCACCCTTTGCAACACGCCCAGCGCAGCAAATTCAGGGATTTGGACAGACTGCCATGGTCAATGTGGCGAGCATGACCCATGCAGGAAAGTCAGGTGTTGAGGTTCTCGAACCTTGTGACTTTGCTGCAGCCAAACCTGCAGAAGACTTGGAGGACCTTCATTTGAAGCCAGTTGAGCTAGAAGACATGTATATTGTATAAGAAAAGTCTTCAAGGCAGCTTGGGGTGGGTTGTTTCTTTTCGGCCCAAGATGCCTAAGGTGAGGTTGCAGCGCTCCTTCAAGCCGGGAGATGCTTACTGGTGGACCTGCGCGATGGTGATCGTAACGTGGGAACTATCCGTGGTGCCATTAATGTCCCGGCCATCAAGCGGACCAACGACACAGTGA
>CAXAMN010002781.1:214794-225166 GCA_963970005.1 Durusdinium trenchii | reverse complement strand
GTGCCGGGTGCCGGTGCTGGTGCTGGTGCTGTGAGCTGGATGTGGACGTGGTGGTGGCGGGTGCCGGTGCTGGTGCTGGTGCTGTGAGCTGGATGTGCACGTGGTGGAGACGGGTGCCGGCGCTGGTGCTGCGAGCTGGCTGTGCACGTGGTGGAGACAGGGTGCCAGGTGCCCGTGGGGGTGGCGCGTGGTTGCCGGGTGCTGGGTGCCGGGGGGTACAAATAGGAATCAGCTGGCTGCGCGCGCTTTTGAAAGGGTGTCGGTGCTGGTGCTGGTGTTGTGGTCCTGGGCGCTTTGTCAGCTGGCAAGGCGCACCGGTGCCGGTGTCAGCTGCCTGTGCGCCGCAAGCTGGCTGTGCATTCTTGTTCCAGCCAGTCGCATGTCAACAGGTCGTGGGATTCTGCCTAGCTATCTGGGTCTATGCTGGTGTAATTTTTTGTTATCTTTCAGAACTAAAATCAAGTTGAAAATAAACCTTACTAGAAACAAGGACGCTACTAAGGGCTCCTGGCCTGGCCTTACTACTAGGAACAAGGACGCTATAGGGTTTGAGCAAATTGTGCAAGCCAAGCTCACAGGAGTGGGGTCCGTGCGAAGCCATGCCCTGTGGCGCGAAGAAAGTCCGTGCCAGGACGGACGAGACACGTAGACCGGACGACACCGGGCGTTGGGAGCTCGAGGACAAAGAAAAGCTACTAGCAATGGCCTCCAACCTAGTAGCTGTTTGTTCCTAGTAAGGCCAGGAGCTCCTAGTAGCTTCTTGCTCCTAGTAGCGATGCCTTTTGTTACTAGTAGTTTCTACTAGAAAACTTCAAAGCCATACTAAAAAGTTTCTTGCTACTAGTGGCGATGGCCTCCAACCTAGTAGCGATGATATCTTTATTGAGTCCCAAGAAGATGTGGAAATTTGAGATCGCCCTTGCTGGGCCAAAATGAGGAGATCTATGGGTTCCTGTTAAAGATGCAAAAAGAATGAAAAATGTCTCGAATCGAGCTGCCACCAAAGGTTCTTCCAATCGGGACAGGACACAGCAACCGGCACTCTATGGCGGGAAGGCTTGCGATGGCAACACCAGCCAAGAGGAGGAGTGCATCATCCCCGCTGCTTGGTCAAGATCGGTACGGTAACTCTACATGTCTTTTTTTGGGGGGGTAGGTGGTAGAGACTGGGTAGCTAAGGTAGAAGAGAGGTAGCTACTACCTTACTTAAGCTACTACTAGGCATAGAAGCAGGATAACTCACGCACTAATGATTTGGCTCCCAGTTTTTTAGGGAAACGTAACTTTGAAATTGATTCCAAGCTCTAGCTGATCTAGCTCTCCGCCAAGAAAGATGCTGTGTTGCCCTTTTTTGAAGCACAAGGGACATTTTGGTGTGTCTGGTTTGATGTTGATCTTCATTATGGACCTTTGTAGCAGCAACAAAAGCGTGTTGAGTCTAGGATGAGATCGTTTTTCCGATTTGAGGATGCAAAGATCGTCGAGTGTGATGAGAATGGAAAGCCGGTGACCACTACGACCACAACCACCATCACCAGCATCTCCACCACTACGCTCACCACCACCACTACAACTATCACCAGCACACAAACTACCACCACTACAAGCTCCTTGGATGATGCGGTTTCAGCATTTGGTTTCGTTGTTCTTTGTATCAGCAACCAAACCTTACGACCAATGTTCGCTACTAGGAACAAAGGGCATCGCTGCTAGGAGCAAGGACGCTACTAGGGGCTCCTGGCATTACTACTAGGAGCAAATAGCTACTAGTAGTAATGCCCTACTATAGTTCAATTGGACACTGTTCAATTGCACAAGCTCCGAGG
The DNA here is from genome assembly GCA_963970005.1 of Durusdinium trenchii. Lineage (NCBI taxonomy): Eukaryota > Dinophyceae > Suessiales > Symbiodiniaceae > Durusdinium > Durusdinium trenchii. The sequence continues at coordinate 223,340 of CAXAMN010002781.1, read as the reverse complement.
ACTCCACTGCTGTCAACTCTTTCCCAAATCAGGTCCACACATCACTGGCACTGTCAGGTCCTTTCCTGACAAAAAATGGCCATAAATCAAACCGGAAGAGTTTCCAAAAGATCATTGAAGAAGGGACTCAGGGACCAAATCCTTATTGTTTGCTTTCCAAATCTGCGTTTTCTTTGCTTCCAATCGAGGTGCAAACATCACGAGCACGGTGCTCAATGACTCGGCCAGCGCTGCCATCGCCGCCACGGTCACAGTGGAAGGCACAGAGGTCTTAGTAGCTCGGAGCCGAAGGCGCAGAACGCGTTCCACGTAAAGGCTGTTTCGCGTTACGGTGTTTGTTCTTTTTTGGTCCTTTTTTGAACAAAACAAACATGTCTCTTTCTTTGCATTCTTATTTGAAGAATTGTCACTTTCACCGAAAAGGAAAAATTGTTGGGAGCTTCCCCATAGAACCCTTGCTTTTCGTCATTGCCACTAGTTAGCTTCCTGTCACGACTAAACGGTTGCTACAACCCATACCTGCCGGTTACCTACCCCACCCACCTCTCCTTTTGGCCAATCCTCCTTTGTTTGTGCTCCAAGGCCAGAGAGACGTTTGAGAAAGGAAGGGTTCTGAACTTACATGTTTGATTCAAGCTGGTTAAGCTTCCCTAAAAGTCTTAGAACCAAATGAATAATGCGAGCGCTTCTTCAAGGAAGCTCCCCCCCGCCGCCTTTATGGCTGCGGGGGAGCTTTTTTGAAGGAGCGTGAGCTATCCTGCGTCCATACGTAGTAGGTAGCTTACTTGAAGGTACTAGCTATCGTTTGCTTTTGCTAGCTACCTACCTAGCTTACCTACCTCCCTCTACAATCTACCCCCAAAAAAAGAGAATCTAATATGGTTTGCTATTAGGTTGGAGGCCAACGCTAATATATATATATATATATACCCTCCTCGAGGAAGTGAGCAACGCCAACGACTTCGTGAAGGACACGGAGGCCTTGGAGGCGATCCGAGAAGCGATCGCTCAAGAGGCGCAGGTCTCCACCGACGCCGTGGTCATCATATCGGTCACCATCGTGCAGGACGCCCCGGGGGAGTAGGCCTTACTACTAGGGTCTCATGGCATCGCTACTAGGAGCAAGAAGCTATTAGGGGGTAGGCCGTAGAGGTGAGGTAGTAGCTTAAGTTTAAGTAGCTAGCAACAGGAAGCTCATGCAGGATAGCTCCCATTAGGGTGGCGGGAAGAAGCGCTGGCACTATCCATTTGGTTTCTAGATTCTTAGGGAAACTAAACTTACATGCTATTTGCGACATTCGCAAGCACGTCATGAATGTATCAGGCAGATTCAACTTTGATTAGGTTTAAGGATTGTTTTGCCCGTGTTCTTTAATGGAAACACTTGTTGGATCTATTCTTGTTGAGGGCATCGCGATCCAGGAGTCTGGCGCCTCGCTTTTGTCCTTGGGCTCACGCCCACGACGGAAGCGTCTCGAGTCGCCCAGCGGTCGGGGGGCTTGGAGAGAAGCGCTCCAGGATCTTTTTTGCTGACCTACTTAAGTAGGCGCCTACTTAATTAAGTAGGGCAACTAGTTCGCTACTAGACTACGCTAGGCATGGACGCAGGATAGATAGCTCACGCTTCTTCAAGGAAGCTCCCCCCGCCTGAGGGCCGGAGGAACTTCCTTGAATGAGCGCTCGCACTAATGATTTGGTTTCTAGATTTTTAGGGAAGCTTAAACTTGATGCATCCATGCATCCATCAAGATGCTTTCCATCTGTGTTTGCCGTGTGTACATTTCCTGTTTGCGAGGTCGTGTGGAGATCAAGTACGAGATCATGCCTTTGAACAAGACCGTGGATCAGGTCTTGGACACCTTAGATCAGGTCGACACCGTGGAGGCGAGACGAGACCGAAACTGAAACAAAGAACGAAGAAGAGAGAATAAGCATGACCGTTCTGAGAACCTTATGGTGAATGTGCACGAAGGATCCAACCTAGCGATGGCCTCCAATCTGAAAGCAATGAGTTGCAACCTAATGGTGATGGCCTCCATTCAAGTGGCAGCAACGTCATTCAAAGCTAGAGCATTCAAGTGGCTTATCTTACGACATCTCGAAAACAAAATCTTGTGTGTGTCAGCCTGCGGGCTAGGCTGTCGAGACCTTTGAGACGGCCTTGGCACATCACAATGCCAAGTATGTCGTGGAGGCGCGTATTTTTGCGGTGCTACGGGGAGGCTACAGGTCTTGGATGTGTGTTCCCATTTTTCTAGAAGGCTTGTGAGAGTTTAAGGCCACCGAGGGAGTCAGGGCCCAATCAAGCTTGCAGACCACGTTGACAGTTGATGGTAAAATGCCCGTCTTGGGTAGTCCATGTCACCGTCAGCATAGCTGTTTGAAATCGTGAACATCGTCGTTTGGGCAGCGGCTGCTCAGGTGTCCTCAAGCGAAACAAAGGCGGTCTCAAAGGAGGATGGTCACACGGCACCTTGACTTGGGAGATCTTGAAAGATTGCCTTCATCACAGAACTTAAGATGTTCTACAGCAAGCCTCTTCGGTTTAAGGCTGAGACTAGCCACACAAGAAGCTTGTGTTGATTGGAAAAAACGTCGGGCGTCCTCGTCATTCCCTGTTCATAACGTATCTTGCCAGAAATCTTTCAGAAAGTTAAGAACGCTAAAATTGGACTGCAGAGTAAGGTGGAGGCCATCGCTAGCATTTATGTTTTTACTTTTCTTTCTTCAGAGTAATTGAACCTTGCCAAGGTCCGCGAAGTGCACTTGGACAGTGCAGCATCTCCACTGGTGCTTCCCTTTGCATCTTGGCCTTTCAATTCTTTGCAAATGCTAAAAGACTGAGAATCCAACTGTACCAAAGCTAATTCCATTCATAGCGCATGAACTTCGCGGACTTGTGTTTAAATCCATTGTGACTCTTCAAAAGAGTACTTCACAAGGAAGACTTGGAAGGGGTTTTCAGCATTCCATTGACTTTTCCCACGACACTTTTGTCAACCTACTGGACTTAGGTTCCTGTATGGCTTCAACTTTGGTCACTCTGAGAAGGAGTGGAGTATTGGTTGGATGCTTTGTTTGGAAGTCTCAGAAAAGAACTATCCATGTGATTTTGGTACGTAGCTGGTCCGGACTGGAATTTGTGAAGCTGCCAGTCTGCAGACCATCATTAGCTCGCAGCAATCAAAAAGACCAAACCGCAAGTGAAGTACCCAGAGACTTTTGGTGCAGATATATCTTTTTAGGAGTACATTATTGTTATTGTTAGCATTCGAAGATTTAATAGTTGGAATTTCACAGGTAAAGGTAGCACACGTGATTTGCACATCCTTTCACCCAGATAAATAGTGGATATGACGCATTGTTATGATGTTCATCTTGGTCCTACCGACTTGTATTTTGGTTTAAGTATTGCAGAAAAGGCGCGTTTCTGCGTTTGTTTGCGGCTCGTGCATGGTTATCAAATGGCGATTGAAATTTATTTATGTTTTTCTGAAGGAGTGTTGTGTTTTTTGAGTTTGTGTAGATATGGTTTTAGTATAATTTAATATGTTGGTTCAATTTTAACCAAAGAAAAGTATCTATTGGATTAAAAGATATAAAAAAATTATCCCGGTAAGAGATCTTAAATAGTGAGTGTGTGTGAGGTTTGTAAGTAGAAAGTCTAGAGATTTAGATGCGTTGGGGTTTTGTGTGGGTGTTGAGTGAATATGGATGATAGGGAGTATAAATAATATAAATTTCGTAATAATTATAATTTTTAATTAATCTCGAAATATAAATTTTATAATAAATATAATATTTAATAAATTTCGAAATGAAAATTTGATAATATTTTAATTATTGTATGTATTTATATTTATTTATATATATTTTTTATTTATATATTTTTTTATATATTTAATATGGTTTTATTTTTTAACTAAAAATATTAATTAATTTTATATTAATAAACCTCGAGAAAAAAAAGAAAATAGGAATAATTGTATAAATAAAAGAAAATATGTTTATTATTTGTTGAATTTTTATATTATATATTTATTTATATTTTTTTTATGTTATTTATTATTTTTTTTTTCGTTATAGAAACCAAAATAATAAGTACGAATTATGTATTTTTGGATTTGGGGAATGATTATTGGGAAATGTTTTATTTACTTCTTTATTTTTTTCCGCATTACGAAATTTATATTTTATTTTCGATATTCGTATTTATTACGAAATTAGTATTTTAAGATTAATTTTTTAATATATTTAATTTTCTATTTTAAAAAATATGGGTTTTTTTTATTTATATCGTTTATAAATTTAAAATTCTAAAAATTATAACATTTTGTATTTGTTAATTAAGGTTTTTTAAGTCTTATGTTTATTTAATAAATTATATTTTAAGGAATATAAAGTATTATATTTGTTTCGAAATTTGCATTTTAAGGTCTTTAAAAAATCTTGTGTTTGTTGTAAAATTTGTATTCTAAAGCCTATAAAGTCTTATTATTTGTTATTAATATTGCATTTATACATTTATAAAATTTTATATTTGCCACGAAATATATTTTTTATAAGAAGTATTGAACTTATTACGAATTACCAAAAACAAAAAAGATCCAAAAAAGGAAATTTAAAAAAAAATCTTAAATTGAGTCGCGGCTTTTTATTACTTGTTGTGTTTGCTACAAAATCTGTATTTCAAGGTTTATTAAATGTTGTGGTTATTACGAAATCCATATTTCGAGGTTCATAAATTGTTATGATGCGAAATTTCGAGATTTAATAAATGTTTGTTTGAAGCGAAATTTGCAGTTCGAGGATTTTGTGTTTGCTACGAAATTTGTATATCGAGGGTTATAGAGCGCTGTGCCTCTTCCGAAATTTGTAAACGACCTACATACAAAGTTCCGATTTATTGCACCAAGTAGGAAATTTGAGCTCCTCGACGATTGCCTCTATGTCTAAAGTGCTATATTTGCGACGAAAATTGCATTTCGAGGGGAAATAGCTTTGATCCCTCACGCCTGGCACGAAAAATCAACTTTGAAGCACCAAAACACAAGATTTCTCTTGCGCCTGCGACGAAAAGTTGCCACCATGTGTGAAAATGCGCACGAGCCACTGCGGCCACCTAGATTTTGCAAACTTGCGCAATCGAAATGCACCTGCACGATGTCGAGAGGCATTTATATTTTGTAAATAGCAACAAATCAATCCCTCACAGCCGGGCACTTCAGCGATTTGAGCAAAGGAAATTTAATACACAAAATTTCCATATTACGGACATTCAAGATTTATTTATTGATTTATCAATAAAGGATTCATCATACACCCCTTATCATACACCACTTATCATACATCATTTATCATACACCACCACTCATCACACACCACTCATCATACACTCCTCATCAATGCACTCAATACACCGCTCATCACACACTCAGCATGCACTACTCATCCTTTAGTTTTGTTAGCTTTTGTGTCAATCGCCTTAGCTCCAGTTTTCTTTCACTAGCCCTACCTTCAATTAGTAGATGTCGTGGCAGGCGCAGCACTTTGTGAAGCACTTTGTGAAGCTCCATGTGCTGATTTCGTGGCAGGTTCAAAAATAGGGATGTATGAAATGTTGTGTTTTTCAATAGAACGATGGCTCGAACCTGGCAAGTCCAGCTCTGCGGAACGACGGTTGCGAGACGGTCTCGGGTCATTCTGGGGTCACATTCGAATCGTTTCTCTATTTTGGTTGTTGCCTCCTCAAATGCAAATTTCGTGGGAGGCATAGTATTTTATGAACCTCGATGTGCAGATTTGGGGGCGGATATAGTATTTTGTGGACCTCCATGCACAGATTTTCTGCCACACATGGAACCCCCATGTGCAGATTTCGTGGCAGCCACAGCGCTTTTGTGAACAGATGTCGTGGCAGGCACAGCCTCCATGTGCGGATTTCTTGGCAGGCGCAGCAATTTCTGTGCCCTCCATGCGCAGATTTCGTTGCAAAAGCAACACTTTTTGATTGGCCAGCAGTATTTTCATTGCATTTGCATCTATGAATCATAGACTACAATGGATTAGGTATACGCGGGCAATCATAAACAATAACAAATTCAAAACACAAAGACCTGAATGATTTTTGGCTGCAAACCGAAGGCTGAATAACGGATTGTGGAAGCCCGTGCGACCTTACGAAAAAATTGAGGACACCGCCAAACATGCGAAATGCATCCTTCCTTACCTAATCATAGTCCAAATCCCCTCCGCATATGGCGCAATGGTTGTGAGAGGCTGCGAATCGCATTGGAATGATTGCGGCCACGATATGCGTTACATTGTTTCTGTGCATTACTGCCATTAGGATTTCCATAGTGTTGGTTCTTGCCGGATTGTAAACGCTGCGAGAAGGATGTTTGCGAAGTGTGTCTGTGCACTGGTGTCATTGACCAGTGTTTGCGCGGCAAGTGCATTGCCTTGCAAATGCTGCATAAAAGTGGCACGCAAAATCGAGAGTACTAAAGGTATTTGTTGCACTGAAAACGAGTGGATGTATTTCCACTCCGCTCACTCATTCACTCACTCATTCACTTCCTCTCTCCATTCACCCACTCATTCACTCCCTCCACTCACTCACTCACTTACCCCACTCTCTGTGCGGGACTGTCGTTGTGGAGAAGGCATTCACAGCCGATTGTATATTTGCCTTTTCTAGTGGGATTTTCGGGAGACCAATGCCACATACAATGCTGGTCACGCACGCCATCTCGCCACACACACACACACGCACCTCCTCCCTTCCGTCCTTCTCATCCTCGTCCATCTCATCATCGCTGTACTTCACATCTGAGCACAACCTGCCTGCCAACAAGCAGAATGCAGTTTTCGTCCGACGTTCTGCACTGAGAACAGCTTGAAAGCAATTCATCGCCCCGTTTCACTTCTGTGTTTGGTCTTCGGATCTGCTCTTTTTGCTTTTTCGTCTTGAGCGGACATGAACCTGATCTGCTTGGTTTTTGTGTTTGGTTTGGGTTTCTTTTGGTGTTTTCTTTGTTGGAATGTGAATTAATCACGATCATAGCACCCTTACCCGTGCAAAAAAAGGAACGCTCTTTCCGCAACCCGCCGGACGAAAGGGTTCACTTGCTTGTTGGAAATGCACAATTTTGCCATTGGCCATTCTCAAGCAAGTCACTGTAAGCTCTAGAGAAAGCAGTGCAACTCCTTGTCTGGCAGCGTTAGCAGCAGCATGAGCACACTTCCTTCTTGACTTTTCATCTCGCTACTCCTTCTCCCCCGTGAGCAAATTTGTAAAACTTATCATGTGGGGTTATCCGGTCCGTTTGTTTACAAATATAGTATTTTGTGTGTGCGGTCTCTGTGTGTATTGTCTCGGTGTGTGTGTGTGGTCTCAGTGTGTGTCCAATTTTCATTGGTCATGCATCACTCCCCACTCTTCCAACACTGGGCGTGCCAACAAGAACGGCGTCGACAGAAGAAACCACTGATGCCGTGATGTCGAGGGCTTCTCCATACACCATTGCATTAAACTTGATCTCATAACTTGAAACCAATGTGTCTCCACCAAACTTGAATTGCCGTGACACATTCTTGACCTCCACTGGCCATTCGCGGAGAGCTGACAACGAATGATCAACCACGCGCACAATGCCGCTAAGCTGTGTTGACCCCGAAGCAATGAAAGGCAACCAGTGCTTCAGAAGAACGCAACACATGTCCATCCACGATGACAACCAGTCTTTTCCCACTTCTTGACAAAAAGAAATGGTGTCATCCAAAAATGTTCTCGGATCGTCCACGTCGAACGTAAACCACGGAATCCAGCCAAGCTCCCGAGAAAGTAGATCTGAGGCCGTTCTGAGTATTTCACAGATGTCATTTGGCCAACCTGAAATATCGCCGAAGCGATACTGGTGCCCTGCCTCGGTATTGGCTGATCCCTGATCGGCATGTCCAAACTGCTCTCAATCATCCGTTGCAAAGCACCGCAGGCAGCAGACATCGCATCGTCGTATGGCTCCATGTTGCACGGGTTGCGCGTTTCGAGCCTGGATAGCTTGCAGATGGTCCGCTCAAAGGCTTTTTGATGTTCCGGAGGCTAGCACGAGACATCAGAAGTGTCGATGTCAGAAACGAACTTGGTCAGTGTCAATTCCTTTGAGAAGCAAAATGCGTCAGTCGTAATGCAACGCAAGGCAGCGTTGTTGTTTTCAATTTTTTTGCAGCAGGTGTATTGTTGGCCATAGAGCGTTCGAGAGTTGCAAATTGCTCACCGTGGTGCACTCTACATCCGAAACATTCAACAACATGGAATGGGCCTTATTGTTCCCTTTCTCTTTCTTCAAACTTCTGACATCGATTTTCCTTTCCCACCCGTCCACATCGTTTTGTTCTGGTTCCAAACCGAAATTCAGCAGAAAATGCCCATCATCATTTCCTTCTGGCTTGTCTCTGTGTGGAGGGAGGCGGGGGGAAGCGGGCGGTGGGAGGCGGATGAAACATAGAAAAGAAGAACTCCACACCAAGGTGAAATAATTTGA
>CAXAMN010002781.1:192033-214286 GCA_963970005.1 Durusdinium trenchii | reverse complement strand
CATCGCTACTAGGAGCAGGGACGCTACTAGGGGCTCCTGGCCTTACTACTAGCAAGAAGCTACTAGGAACAAGGGCATCGCTACTGGGAACAAGGGCATCGCTACTAGGAGCAGGGACGCTACTAGGAGCTCCTGGCCTTACTACTAGCAAGAAGAAGCTACTAGGAACATTTTGAAAGACAGGTCTCACCGTTTAGTTCCCCTAAAAATCTAGGAACCGCTCCCCCTACCCTCACACGCGGGGGAAGCTTCCTTGAAGAAGCGTGAGCTATCCTGCACCCATTTTAAGTAGCTTAAGTAGCTACTAGCTGCCTCTCCCTTGCTTAATTCAGTAGGCGTCTACTTAATTATGGCAGGGGGGAGCGGACAAGTGCATCGCTACTAGTAACAAGTGCCACGCTAGTAGTAACAAGAAGCTACTAGAAACAAGTGCCTTACTAGTAGTAACAAAAAAACACCAAATTCTAATTAACTTCTTCTTGTTACTACTAGTAAGGCACCTGTTACTACTAGTAAGGCACTTGTTTCTAGTAGCTTCTTGTTACTACTAGCGTGGCACTTGTTACTAGTAGCTTCCTACCCCTTATGGCAGGGGGGAGCGGACAAAAACATCAAAGAACTTCTGCCCTTCACCAGGTGACCTCCTCCACCCAGCGCTTCACCTCGTCCGAAGGCGCCTCGTACTTCGGCAGATTCGGCAACTCCGAGATCATCCGGTGCGCACGGATCTGCCCTCGGAGCCGGTGCGGTGCTTCTTTTTGACGCCCGAGACTTTGTGTAATCCCGGGACTAAACACGCTCCTTGCTATTTAAGCTACTAGGAACAAGGGCATCGCTACTAGGAGCAGGGACGCTACTAGGGGCTCCTGGCCGTACTACTAGGAACAAGGTTCGCTACTAGCAAGATTTAAGCTACTAGACATGCACGAGGGCCTTGACATCTCAATCCGAGTCCGACTCCAAATCTTGTTACTACTATTAGGGCACCTTGCTACTGGTAGCGTCCTTGCTACTAGTAGTGATGCACTTAGCTACTAGAAGCTTCATTACGCCTTCTTTCCCCCCTTTGACCCAGCCAAGGCTCGGTGGGAGAGGCGGCGCTCTGGCCGCCGATCGATAAGCTTCGCCACGAAGTCCTGCTCATGTCGTCTGAGGCGAAGGGCGCCGTTGGACCTGGGATCTTCCTCAGTTGCCGCTTTTTGCCGCGCTGGTGACTTCTTTCACTTGATTAAGCCTTTAGATTGAAGACCATTGCAAGTAGGTTGCAAAATCACATTAAGCTTGCTAGTCCCTCACTTATAGCGATGGCCTCCAACCTGAAGGCGGACCAAGTGTGCTATCACAAGACCGTGGGGATCAAAGGGATGGATTTGCAAACTTACTTATGGAGACTCAAAGTCAGAAGTGCGAACTTCTCCATCTACGCCCAAAGAAGTGCCTTCACCAATCACTTTCTGCCAAGAATCCAAACAACGCAGGAGCAGGTCGCAGTCTTGGGCATGCGCCCGGAAGTCATTCACGGTCCGGCGCTGCCCAGTGGGGGGTTGCGGAGGTTCGACATTCACCAAGCCGCCCGAGAGCAAGACCCAGGTGAGGACACCCAAGGAGTACAGGTCAGCACCTGAGATTGAGGCTAGGCCCGCAAAGTGCCTTATCACATAAATTCCTGCTAGGATTGGCATCCTTTTAGTGGAAATCAAAACGCGTACTGCCAAAGCAAAACTTGCCCAATCACCAATCATCTCCATGCAAATGTCGTGCAATACAACAAGCCAATGACTCAAACTGCTAGTAGCTACTTGCTCCTAGTAGCGATGCCCTTTGCTACTAGTGGCTTCTTGTTACTAATTCTCCACCCACCTCTCCTATCCTCCCCTCACTACTACATGCTCCGTGTCTAAACAGGCCGCTGTAGTCGTAGTTCTGCTGTAAGATCACCTCGGGCGCCACGTAGCCCGGGCTCCCCGCCGGCACGCCGAAGGACCACAGGCCGCTGGTGGACTCGACGCCGAAGCGGCCAAATCCAAAATCCGTCAACTTGGCGACGCCCTTCTCACCTTTTTTTGGCAGGAACAATGTGCGCTACTAGGAACAAGTGCATCGCTTCTAGTAACAAGTGCCTTACTAGTAGTAACAAGGACGCTAGTAGTAACAAGAAGCTACTAGACCTCCTGGCATCGCTACTAGGAACAAGGTTCGCTACTAGGGGCTCCTGGCATCGCTACGAATGTAACAAGAAACGCTACGCACGGGTGGAGAAAGGGGTGCATAGCAAAACCGGTGCGGAGAATGGCGTTTGCCCATGCGCAGCCCAGACAGTGCGTCTTCGTGACAGGGAAGGTTTTCACCGGACGAAGAACCGAGAGAACCACGTCAGCTAACAATTAGCTTCTTGTTACTACTAGTAAGGCACTTGTTACGAACGAAGCGATGCACTTGTTCCTAATAGCGAACCTTGTTACTACCACAAACGACCAGTGACCAGCAAAAAGGACGTCCCCTTTCTCTCCGGGAGGCGCTCCCTCTTCCTGTCACCGAGATGCTGAGAACCACGTTGTCTGGTTTCAGGTCTCTGAGCAGCGTATCCATCCGCAGATGCATATGTTCCAAGCCCAGGAAGACTTGGGCGATCCATGCGATGGCAGTGCTGGGAGCTCGATATGAACCGATGCCACAAAGGTGTCTTCTCCTGACCAAAGTCTGTCAACTTCAACAAGTGAAACACACTGCTTCAATTCAGTTCTAGGGATGATGACCACCAAAAGACATACCCGAACCAAGAAGAACAAAAGACCAACCACCTCACCCAAGGCTCTGTTGGATGCGTCGCAGGAGGTTCCCTCCGGAGCAGTACTCCATCACCAGGACGTAAAGCCCGGCGTCCGTGAAGTTGTGAACCAGGAAGAGTTGCACCAAACCTCGAGGAACGAACGACGTGGACGTGGATGGAAACGGAGATGAAACGGGATACACCGGTTCCATCGAGAACACCATGTGGTTGGATATGATTGCTGATCATCTAAACACGCATGACCAAACCTTCGCAAATCCAATTCTCCTCCAACACCGGGATTTCAAGGCGTCGCTGTTTCGTTCTGTTTTCGCCCCAAGCGGCAGGGATGCGGCGTCAGGCGAATGCGGTCGCTGACCTCGAACTCCCGGCGGCTCACCTCCGAGGTCGTCGGAGCCTGCGAAGCGAAGGCGTCGGGTGGGCGTTGTCTGCGTCCGTTTCTCGGTTCGTTCGGGAAGACTTGCTGTTCATCTTCGAATTCACAAGAAAGGGGCTCAAGAAGAGGTGTTTTAATTCCTTTGTGAAGAGGCGTTGTTCTTGGGAATAGGTTTTGTATGGTTTTGTCCATCTTCCATTTTTTGTTGCTTTCTGCAGATTGTTTTGCCGAAGTGCTACATCTTCGGCGATGGGTAGAGATGTGATGAGATGGGTAGAGGGCGGGAGAGGGCCAAAGCGTGGATCAAAAACGCGTCTCAAAAGCCACTCGGATTTTTCAGTCTCTTTTTCTTTATTGTAGCTTCTTGTTCCTAGTAGCAAGGCCAGGAGCTACTAGTAGCTTCTTGCTCCTAGTAGCGATGCCCTTTGTTCCTAGTGGCTTCTTCTAATCAAGTAAGGGAAACGAATTGAGAATGGAACTGAGCCTTGCAAATGTTCTTGACTGCATACAGCTTGTCCGTCCGCTCATCCATGGCACACCACACCTGAGCTCAATGGGTTCTGACACAAATGCTCAAGGTACCCCAAACAAAGCTACATTGCTTTTAGGTTGGAGGCCATTGCTATTAGTAACAAGGGCATCGCTACTAGTAGCAAGAACGCTACTAGTAGCTAGGGCATTACTACTAGTAGCAAGGACGCTCTTAGGTTGGAGGCCATTGCTATTGGGGGAGATTCCTATTGCATTCGAAACAGCAACTCTCCAAGCCGACATGGGCCGACCAAAACCTTCCAGCTGCCGATGCGTCGAATACGTATCGGATTTAAGTAAGCTTAATTAAGTCAGTGATTTCTTTCTAATAGCGATAGCCTCCAACCTAAGAGCAACGTACCTCATGTGTATATCTTCTATCGAATTTGGATCGATGTGGACGACTTTCATCCCAGTTGCCACGCCATAGCTTCCTTGCCCCAAGATGGCACCGATGCCAATCTCCGGGATTCTCCGGATGATGCCTCCGCGGATCGTGCGGGACGTCACCACCGACTGCGACACCTGCTTGACACCGACCTGCAGTTCTTGGTGAGCCTTTGATTCTGGTTGTGCCTTTTGGCCCGATTGGGGTGAACTGCTAAGTTGGGACCGGCCATTTGTTCAACACCACTTGGATGCTGAAAGTGGTCAAGTGTGGATCTGGACTGCGGGAGGGCCCCTTCTCTAAAAGCTTTCCACCTCTTGGAAGCCTGAGCAAAATCAAAAAGCATCTTCGAAACAAAACTGCAAGCAAATGCCATGAACCTCCCTCGTAGCCACTCACGGCACTCCCAAGAAAATTAAGTTTAACCTCTAGGAACCAAATCATTAGTGCAAGGAGGGCCAACTAGCATAGGCTATCCTGCGTCCATAGGCAGTAGCGTCTTAGTAGCTATAGGAGCGTGTTTAGTCCCTTGCTTAATCAAGTAAGGAGGCAGGGCCACGGGCGCCACGAAACACCTCCGTCAGTCGCCACGAAACACCGGTGACCACCCCTGTGGCATCACACGCCGAGCGGCAGCCGCGGATGTGGCCGCCGGAGCAGCCGCGGCGGCGCATGGCGGCGTCCATGCCTTGGGATAGTAACAAGGGCCTTACTAGTAGTAACTAGAATTAATAATTCTAATAGCTTCTTGTTACTACTAGTAAGGCACTTGTTACTACTAGCGTGGCACTTGTTACTGGATGGGACCTGAAGGAAAGAACCGAAACCTCAGAGCGATGGCCTCCAAGCTAATAGCGATGCTGGGATTGACCCGAAAGAGGAGAAAGTCACCTGAAAGCAAAACCAGGATGCTGGAGGACATCTCCGACCACTGGGCGATGACCCGCGTGTTCGTCGGGGTCACCGGGACCTGAGGCCGCAAGTCGTGTTGATCTCGGATGCGGGTGGAGAGATGTGGAGAGATGCGGGAATGCGCTGCCTTTAGCAAGGACGCTACGAACGTAGCTCCTGGCATGGGTGAACCCGCCGCATCCGGAATCAGTTCGTTCACCGAGCTGCTGAACGGGGGATCAACATCAAATCTGAGACAGAGCCTTCCCCTCTCGTCTCACCACAGAACCCGAGCCACCTCTTCCTCTTCTTCCTCTTCTTCCTCTTTCTGTCCTCTCTTCTAGGGTGGAGGCCATCGCTAGGTTGGAGGCCATTGCTAGCAGCGCTCTCAGGTTTCTTTTATTCTCTCTCTTTAGCGCTCTCAGGTTCTCTCTTTCTTTCCCCTTCTCATCCAACAGCAAACATTGTTCCTAGTAGCGATGCCAGGAGCCCGTAATAGCTTCTTGTTACTAGTAGTGAGGCCAGGAGCCCCTAGTAGCGATGCCCCTAGTGTTGCTCTTTCTTTCGCCTTCTCTTTCTTCATCTCATCTGATTCTAATTATATTCTAATTGAATTCTATTTAGCTTCTTGTTTCTAATAGCAACCATTGTTACTAGTAGTAAGGCACTTGTTACTAGTAGCGATGCACTTGTTACTAGTAGCGTCCTTAAGCTTCTCATCTGAGATCTGAGTCACCAGGTGGTCGATGTTCGGCGCCTCCGTCTCCCAATTCGCCCCGTGCCGCGCGCCGGAGGCGCCCGTGCCACGCGCCAGGGAGGTCTCGCTGCTCTCGGTGGCCTCGCTGATGTCCGTCAAGACGCTCTGGTGGATCTCCTGAGCCACCCGCACACTTCGAAGTGAGTGAAGGGCGGAGCAGAATTGGAATGAGCAGTTCTGCTTCTATTTTTAACGGGTGGGGTAGGCCACGGGTGGAGGTAGTAGCCTTAGAGGTAGGGAGTCGCTAGTAGAAGCTAAGTAGCTACTACCGACTGGATGCAGGATAGCTCGCGCTTCTTCAAGGAAGCTCCCCCCTGCCGCCCTGTCGAAGAAGCGCTCGCACTAATGATTTTGAGGGAAACTTAGCTTTCAAAATATTTTTAGCCCAGGTACAAGTGAAGCTAGAGAATCGACCCCAACGTCAGGTTGTGCGCAAGTTGACAAAGGGCCTTCAGAATCAGACTTGAGACTTTCCCATCGTGGCCAAGCATCCGGAGGTTCTGGCTGTGCATCCATCAGAAATGCCCGCCCCAATGCCTCGAAACAGGACAAAAGGGCTCCGATTGAAGGACACTGTCGAGCGACCACTGTTGAAGGGTGACTTTCCGATTAGGTTCGCTGCATTCGCCACATATTTCGTTTTGTCGTGCGAGGTTCCCAAAGACCACAGCTGAACGCGCCAAGATACCCCGCCACAGCAGCTAGCAATGTAGGAGCAAAGGCCAGGCGCGATCAACCTCAGCTCCCAGCTGGCCGGAAAGGAATGCTGCAAAGGAACCAAGGATTGAAGAAAGTAAGGTGGCGGCCATCGCTCTTAGGTCGGAGGCCATCGCAGAAGTCACCCCTAAAGTAGCTTTGTCTTGCTCTGGTATATGGGACGATTTCTGACTCATCATCTCTGCTTCTGCTGGTGGACTGTACCCTACTTTCAAATCCCCGAGTGACCCAATGCCTTTGCGCATCGCAAATCCTCAAATGACTCAAATACATTCGCTTCCTCCACCATGCGCCGCATGCGGAATTGCATCTGAGGAACTGCTCGTGCTGACTGCGGTCGATGGCCACTTGCACTTGCGGCCAGCCCTCCATGTTGGGAAGCGAAGCCGCGGCATCCTCGCAGGTGCATCGCTAGTAGTAACAAGTGCCTTACTAGTAGTAACAATGTTTGCTATTAGAATTAAATTCTAGTTAAACTTAATTCTAATTCTATTTATTGTTTCTACTAGCTTATTGTTCCTAGTAGCGATGCACTTGTTCCTAGTAGCATCCTCGCTTCATCGAGTTCCCGATCTTTCGGTCTGAGGGATTTTTCGTTCGCTTCCGTTCGTAGCGAACCTTGCTCCGTTCGTACGGCCAGGGTCGCCCCGTTCGTAGCATCCGATCGCTCCGTTCGTAGCGATGCCAGCACCTAGTGGAACTGGACTTATAGCTTGACTCCTCGTGCAGGGGTAACTGGACTCCTTGTTGGGGCTTTACCAGCCCAGCGATCAATCCGTGCGTCCCAACCGCTGATGGAATTCAAATCACTGATGGACCTTTTCAGGTCGAGGCGTCCAAATCAGATCAACATTTGGATCACCTGGCATCATATTTACTCGAATCGAATCAGATCACCCAAGTGGCCAGCAATGGGGTGCTGCGCAAATCCATGGACCGCCTCGGGCCAAGGAGAGAGAGACGAACGTAGCGAGATGCCCTGCTCCGTTCGGTTTGCGTCCTCTTGCTACCCTAAGGATCCTTGGACCCTCCTTAGAAGGATTCAAACCCTCTATAACAAGGGTTTGTACCCTCATGTACCCTCAAAACCCTTGTTTTTGAGGGTGCGGATCCTTAGGGTAGTAGTAATGCCCGTAGTTACCGAACCGTAGCGGTAAAGACTCGAACGGCCGGTTTTGGGTTGGACGAAAGCCATGCCTTTGGGGTCCATTCATCCATTCGGCCAGGGCCTTTCCATCCTTTTCGGCGGAGAAAGATCGAAGAACACAAGACCCAACCAGCAAAGAATCGTTCCAGCTTTTCTCGAAAAGGTCAAGAAGCACAGGAAGCAACAATGGGCTAGACATGCTCCCTCACCTCCAGACATGAAGCCTCCGAATGCTGCCGCCTTTAGGTCCGAGGCCATGGCTATTTGGTTGGAGGCCATTGCATGTCTCCCTTCGCTTCGCTTCGCTTTGCGTGTCCGAGCGGCTGCAGCAGCTCATCGCCGGGGTCGACGATGGCCTGGCGCACCTCGCGCGGGCACAGCTCGATCGCCGGGTTGGGCTCCTGGTAACGCCGGTGACGGTCACGATAGCGCGATGACGAAACAGCGCCGGGTTCGGCAGTCAGAACTAGTCCAAGCTTGTCTGGACAGCGTCTTAAGAAGATGTGATCTGATGGTTTTAAAGATAAAGCACTAACACGAAGCTACTAGGGGCTCCTGGCATCGGTACTAGGAGGAAGGACGCTACTAGGTGCTCTGGCCGTACTACTAGGAGCAAGAAGCTACTAGGAACAAGAAGCACGCAACTGGTGGCAGATCTTTTGAGCTTTCCGATTTTGGGGCTCCTGAAGCATGGCCATCTTCCAAAGAGGCACCTGGGCATGGCTTCCATGCGCTGGCCGCACAACGGGTTCCAAATGGAGCAGCTAGCCAGCACCGTTCAGTTGAATGGCCTTTTGGACAAAAAAAACAAAGGAGATTATTGTTGATACAAAACAGATCCTGGTCGTTTGCTACCTTCGGATGCAAAAGATGTAAAAGGCAGTGTTCTGTTTCTGACATCATGTGACACCCTTTTCTGACATCATCCTGCGCACCGCGGGTTCAGTGACACTTTGCGCACATGGTCTTTCAGTCGATCAGTGCCCTTTCTTCAGCTTGCTCCGAACTTGTCGTCCGAGGAGTGTCGTTCCGACTTCAGCACCAAAACACGAGATCTGATTCTTGAGAACAACTTCTGCATGAGATTTCCTTTAATAATCCTACGTCTTGCCGGCTTCTTAGCAAAAACTAACAGCATTATGGTGCCGCTGCCCTGTCTTCAGATCAAACATTTACCCAAGTAGTAGCCACACAAGGATAGACGACTCCACCAAATGCGGCTTTTGGCACATGATGCGCTAGGCAGCAGCAAACCTCCAGCCAGCCCCCACGTGCAGCCACATGCAGTGGCGTCTCGTTGGCAGAATCTTGAAACATGTAGTTCCAGTAGTCCTCGGCTTCAAATGAGGATTTCGTCCAAGGGTGCAAGCCAAACATTATGACTCCCGTAACCTGGGAAACGACGAACTAACGGGCTGCACAGGGGAGCCTTCTTTACGGGACATGTCGAGAAGGAACAAGCTTTCAGAAACCCACCAGTCGAGAATGCAGCACGCAAAACTGAAAAGGAACTCCAAAGTCTTCCCCTTTGGAGATACACACATCGAAAGAGCTGGCGGCACCAGCACTCGGGTCAAGAGAAAACACGCCCACAACGGCTCTAAACATGCGTTCTGAACAATAGTCTGCCCAAGGGGACTGTGCATGCACCAAAGCTTTGCCCTTTTGATGAAGGCCTGGCGTGTCGTGGTAGAAAACAACATGATCAACATCTACAGTCGTGCATATTTGCTCAGCTTGCAGCCACAATAGTTTCATGACCTTCATATGTGTTTGGGACCCTGTAGCTGACACCTGGGTACAGTAAGGTCTCTTGCATTTTCCAGCTAAGGCACCTCTGCGTTCCTCTCTCCTGCCAAGAATGAAGCCAAACCCCAAAGCAACGACATCATCTCTAAACACCATCTACTTGACTCAGATTTCCACTTGCCAAAAAGAAGATCTCATTCTCCGCCGTCTCAGCCAACGCTTGGTGATGCCGGTTCCCCGCACAATTCCTGCAGCTCGACCTCTGGCGGCATCCAGCAGAATCTGCACCACCTGCAGTCGACTGGACGAACTGCATCTCTCTAGCTTGAAGGGGTGAAGACGAGAAACAAAACACCTTGCTACCACAAAAAGAAAAATAGGTCTCAAAAAAGCTGTTTGGTTCCTCCATCCTACTAGCGATGGCCTCCAACCCAATGGGAATGGCCTCCCTAGAAGCATCTGCTTGACTGGTCTCGGGCTTGAAGGAGGGAATGTGAGGGTCTACAGCTCTCTGGCTGAGGATCTACGGATGAACTCCGGACGACCCGAAGTAGACTTGAAGTCTTGAAGACTTGATTCAGCCATCAGCTTCTTGGTATACCTCTCGTCGAGGTCAAATTGTAGGTCCCTGGTTTCTGGTCCCTCATCTACAGTAAACTACAATCGAACTCTGAACCTACAATAATACCAGAAAGAAACAGAGAAACAAAGAAACGAGGAAGGCACACACAGAAAAGTATAGGTCTTATAGATCCTACTCTGAACTCTGAGCCTGCAGTTCTCCTGCTCTCCACTGCACTGTTCCCTCAGCGCCTTCAAGTGCCCATGCCATGCGGCGATGTGGAGTGCCGTCCATCGGCGGCGCAAAGAGATCGTCAACAAGGTGCGGCATTTCCTGCGCAGCACGCTGCGCCGCGCTTGGCCAAGTCCAAGGGGCGCTTTTTGTTACGGAACAGTAGCGAACTTGGCCCTGGCGGCACGATCAAGTGGCCACGGCAATCCCATCCAAGCGCTCTCACCCCTGAAGGAAGAGCGCGAACTTTCTTTCTTTCTCTCTTTCCTCTCCACCTTCCTTCCTCCTTGGGTGTCCCTGGATGCTTTTGTCATAGCTGGGAACCCTTCTCCGCTCTTCCTTTGGTGTGTCCTTGGACGCGTGCGTCGTAGCTGGGAACACCTTCCTTTCTTCTCTTTCCTTTTTCTCGTCTCTCCCTACCAGTTGTGAAGTTGGGTGTTGCTTTTCGATAGCTGGACAAGGCCAAGGTTGGTGGAGCTTACCCATTCTCCTGCAATATGACCTGTGTGGATGGGTTGGCTAAGAAAAAGCATCTCAAGCACGGGACCCGGGCTTTGCAAACAACATCCAATAGTAGGAACCAAAAATCATTAGCGTGAGCTATCCTGCGTCCTACTGAATTAAGTAGGGAGGAGCCCCCAGACTTGCTCGGTGCCTGTTGTCTTGAAGCCTCCGAAGCTCCACGTTGGCGCCCTGCTGGACGAGCAGCGCGCACACGTCCGCGTGGCCCCGGGCTGCCGCCAGCATCCTTTGTAGCTTGAGAAAGTATGAGGTTGTGACATTCTTGAACCATGCTTGCTGTAACTGAACAGGAAAAACACCACCACCTCGTCACGCCTAGTAGCTATAGCTTTCCTTCACCAAAAACGACTGAAACACATTGAGAGCCAAGAGTCAGTGGGGTTCTCCCATCCACATCAGGGCTGTTCCTGAGCAACTCCGGCACTCGAGATTTCGACGAAAAAACCATCTCTGACGACGAGGTCAGCAGAGTCTCTGACGACGTCCGCGGTGTGTGGCTTGTGTACTGGAAGAACGAGAAGGTTTCGGCTGGACCAATGAACTTCAATCGATTTCAATCGTCAGTGGGTGGAACGGTGGGGGTCTATACCTATGCTTACTACGACTAACATTTTCCAATGCACACCCATGGTGCAAATCGACCTGTCTCCGGCCCCCGGTCTCCGCTCCGCTCCCGGTCTCTGCTCCCGTCTTCGCCGTGGCGCACGTTGAGGCAAATGGCCGCGGAGCGCGTCAAGTCGCGGATGGCGCGTTGGACTTCCGTCTTGGAACCCGTCTCACAGGCCGAGAAGATGTCCTAGGAGCGATCGGACCGCCTACGAACGCTACTAGGGGCTCCTGGCCATACGGCTGGGAGCGATCGGACGCGACGCGACGAACGGGCCGAGAAGATGTGCTGAAGATCGAAACAGAGGTTCCCCTCCGATTCAAAGCGCCGTTGTGAGGGAAGGAGAGGTTTTCCTGGAAGGCGGTAGGCGTTCAATCCACGGAGAGGAGAAAGGGACGAGAATCGATGATGATTTCTTACAGATCGATTCTCGTCCAGCCGGTGTTGGCAAAACATGGCACAAACAGTGCTGTTCAAAGAATTGAAACAGAACCACCAGGAAGGAACCCTTTTGCGGATTCATACCTCTGCAAGCCTTAGAAGAGTAACCCAATACAAGGGAATGAATAGCAACTTGCAGACTTCTCAAGCGAAAATCATCTCAGCTCTGCTAAGGTGGCGGGGAAGCGACCGATTATACTGTGGGATGGACTTTTCACAGTGACTGGCCTTGACATGATGCCACTTGGTTGTGGATGTGCCTTGGGTTGCGGTTGCGCTTTCCTTCGGCGCATTCTTCGACCAAGGGTCCGTCATGTTGCTTCGATGCATCGACTTGCTCGAAATATACGCCAGAAGCGGCCAATAAAGGACACCTCAACGGTGATGGTGAGAGCAAGTCTGATACTTCGGGAGAAGGGATGAGAAGAGAGAAGAAGGGACAGGGACCAAAACTCTGCTCCACCAACTGCCAACTCGTATCTTTGCTGTTGGCTCTGATCCAACAGCCCCACTCTGACTCAAATGAATACACTTTGTTGAAACCAAGTCGGAAGGTGTTCCCCACTGCCCAGACTTTTGCACAGTTGCACCCCAAGCTCCGGCTTCACGATTAGTATGCATGAGATTATCTCCACTTGTCTTCTCATGTTTTCCCTCTTGAGTAGATGCAATTCAAAGAGACCTTAGTGTTACGCACCAAAAACCGACTACAGCCCAACTATTCCGTTGGAAAGTCTTTGCCTGCTCCCGCAAAGAGGAACATGAATGCACATCCGCTTGCTGGAACGTTCGATCGAATAAAGGGTCCACCAAAGCAGGTCGCTTGCTGAGCCGTGCGAGCAACGGTTTTTGAAACCAACCAGCACCGTTCCAGCCACGAACCGTTCGCAGGAATGATCCAACAAACATCCATCCTCGTTCACCGAAGAAGAAAAGGACGTTTCACCTGTAGTAACAAGAAGCTACAAGCTCCCCCTCTTCGAGCTACGTTCGTAGCGTCCTTGCTCCGTTCGTAGTAAGGCCAGGAGCCCCGTTCGTAGCAAACCTTGTTACTACTAGTAAGGCACTAGTAATGCGTAGAAGCGATGCCCTTGGCTCCGTTCGTAGAAGTAAGGCCTCGCACCTCCAGACCCTCCGGAGCCAACGTCCAAGGGGCTGGCGGTCAAAGCAATGACCTCGACGCCATGCGGACGGAGTCGGGACGTGGATCGCGACGTCTTCGTCCGGAGCAAAGGGCCACGCGAACCGAACGGGGCGAAACTGGCCTTACCTACTAGGAATAAGAAGCTACTAGGAACAAGGGCATCGCTACTAGGAACAAGGTTCGCTACTTACTAGGATCTCCTGGCATCGCTACTACTAACAAGAAGCTACTAGGTTGGAGGCCATCGCTAGTAGGTTAAGAAGCTTGAGGTCCTCATGGAGTTCACGGATCGCCATGACATATATAGGTATTCAGATCCAAATATGGTGAAAATGACGGCCATGCCATCCATGTGACCATGAGTTCAGGGAGTGCGGCTGGAAACCCATTGTGCACCAGAGGCTTTGATTCGTCGTTTGATCTGACTCTTACCCCAAATGGTTCATTCTCTGCCTGGCAGCTATTACCACCATGTGGGCCCTGCCCGGGTCTGTGCTGCTGCGCGAGCATGACACAGTGAAACAACTTACAAAATTACCAACAAAAGCACCAAACTGCGCGCTTCTGAAATGGGGAGTTTGGACAGCAAGTCCCAGCTGCGTTGTTCACCAAAGTTACTAGCGAAACATGGTCATCCGGCTGTGATGCTGAGCGATGGATCCTCAATATGCTTGACATCTTCAAGGTCTTTCAACAAACATGGGTCCAACTCTCGCGCCTCAATCATTCAACATCAAGCACAGGGGATACATCACCAGTGCAAACTCTGCCCCCATCAAGGGGGAGGGTAGCCTTTGTGGTTCCACCGTAAACTTGGTTGGCCAGCTCAGTTTTTCTTCCTTTGGGGGGGATTGATTCATCGATTCTGCTGAAAGCAAGTCGAAGCCGTGGCGCGATCATGATCTGATGGTTCTTCCAATTGTCCTTCAAGTCCACCCAAAGCTCCTCCCGCAATCCGATGTACCTGGGCGCAATCCGACGGTCAGAAGTGATGGAAGATGGGGAGCGCCCTGTGATGGTGCAGCTGCAGCTGTGACACCGTCCCAGCTTTTCCACCCCAAAAACATCCTTTGCACGATAAGTTGCAATTGAGAGACAAGGACAAAACAACGTGGAGATTTCAACATTTGATTCAAGAAAATATTGCCGAAGAAAACCCGAAAACCATGGGAAGTAGACCAGAAGCTTGATATGGGATGGGGCAATCCAGTTGCTGACACAAATAGCTCGAATCCACTCTCTTTTTGACTTCTCGTTGGCTTCGCCGCCTTCACCCGCTCCTTCTCCTGCTTCTTCCTCCAAACCACGGCCTTCTTGTGAGACGCTTCGAGTTCGGCCTCGCTGTGGTCCTTCGGCTTCACATGAAAATGCTGATTTTTTTCCGTTGATTCGGCACTGGGCACGCCACTTCTGACTCCTCCGCTCCCAGGTCACCCCGGGGTAGGGCACCTTCGCCTCGAAGATCGGCAGCTCCGAGAAGCGACCCACGGCCATCACCTTGCGCTCCAATCCGTGGAGCTTCGCGAGTTCCAAGGCCTTGGACTCGGCGGCGGCCTTCTCGGTGAAGCGGCCGCCATGAATCTGCTTGGCTGGCCCCTTCGTGGCCTTCTTGGGGGCGAGCTCAACTCGCCACTTTTTGCTCCTTTTATTCCAGCTCACCCCCGGCACCTCGCTGGTGAAGTTGGGGTCCACGGGCTTCGGCTCCTCGAGGACGCCCTGTTTCACCAGCTCGGCTCGGAAGGCCTTGGCCGCCTCCAGCGCCGCCACGTCGGCTTCGGTCTCGGTCAGGCCCTCCTTCATGAACTTGCTGAGGGAGAACTGCCGAGCTTTTCGACCGGTTCTCTTACCCTTCTTGTCAAAGAGTGGGAAATTGACTTCCCATGCCCAGCAGCCCTTGTTCCACTTCACAGCTGAAACCCCACTCTGCTTCCCCGAGTTGTCCCTCCGGAAGCGCGTGGGTTTCGCTGATGTCGCGGGAGCCTCAGGAGCTTGAGGGGCAGAATCTTGAAGCGCCTTGACACCTTCCGCAAATCGGGGCAATGGAATCTGATTTGGCACCGGTGCGGCTTCCTTCATCGTGTCTTCGATTGGCTTCACCTGTTCCGGTGCTTGTTCCATGGCAAACATCAAACCTTCGACTCCCTCAGCAAAGCTGCCTGCAGAACTGCCCTGAGGAGCTTCGCCGTCGCCTTGCTCCCTCTTGACTTTCGAGCCGAAAGCCCTTTGCAGCTCATCAGCCTCGTCCATCTTGACGAAAGCCTCAATCAAAGTCTGGGCTGCTTGCTCTCTTTGTGTTTCCCATCGAGCGAGGCGGCGACGCTTGGCAGTGGGAGGGATTGCTGGCTCTACTGCATCGGTGTTCGTGGCAACCTCTTCAACCTCCTCTTTGACCTCCTGCCCAACGATGGTAGCTGCATCCTGCAGCATCTCTTCCTTCATCTCTTGGAGCTCCTTGTCAGTTACACTTGAGAAGTCCTCCGACATAGACTCACCTTCTCCTACCTCCTCTTCGGCTTCCTGCTTGACCTCGTGTCCAACAATCATAGTGCCAACACCTGAGGTACCGATTTGGTCTGGCTGCATTTCCTCATTGATCTCCAATGAAAAAAAGGAATAACCCTCGTCCTTTACTTGCAAATACCAGCCCTTATCTGTACTCCGCACAGCTGTTGTCATCTCACGGATTACTACGTGGTTGCTTCAGCGGAAGGTGAAACAGAATTCCATTCGCTGGGCGAAGCCTAAGCTTCTGCAAAACTTGGGCCACAACTCCTGGGAGCATGCCGCAAAACATGACTGGAGCGACCCGTCTGGTTCTGCAGGGAACTCTGTTACTCTCTCACCATTTTTGGCTACAAACTTGGACACTCACATCAAACCTCAAGCAGCATTTGAACGGTCTAACGGCGAGGTCGCTTTTTGTGCGCGATCAAGTGGCAGCAGGAGCGGCAACAAGATGAGCTCCAAGCCATGCTTGATCGTAAGCCAACCTCAGCATCAGTCGGAAGGATCGGAACCAACCTGGGCCTGGCACCAAACCGTCTCCCCCAAAATCGATCCCAGTCCAGGTAAGCAGACCACATGGTGGTGAGTCAATCCATTTCTGGAATTTTACTTTGACCCATCACCAAGTCAAGTGCTTTCCTGTTCTTGGCACACCACACATTCGGAAAATACTCTCTTCAAACAACCACCCGGAAGCAAGCCTCTGCCACGGCACGTGGCAGTGCGCCGACTCAGGTCCAGCACTGGCACCCGACTCCCGGCGCAGCGACGCGACGAACGGGGCTCCTGGCCTTACGAACGGAGGACGCTGCGAACGGGGCTCCTGCGAACGGAGGACGCTACTAGTAACAAGTGCCTCACTAGTAGTAACAATGTTTGCTATTAGAATTAGATTAAAATAAAATTAAGTTAACTAATAGCGTCCTTGTTACTACTAGTAAGGCACTTGTTACTAGAAGCGATGCACTTGTTACTAGTAGCTATTTGCTCCCCCATTCGTAGCGATGCCCTTGGCTCCGTCGCCGCTCCGGTTCGCTCCGTTCGCTCCGATCGATGCCCGTTCCGAGGCACGGGAGACCAGCTTGGCGCTGCGGCGCTTGTAGGGCGAGTCGATGAAGGCGAAGATGTTGGCGAAGACCTGGGCGCCGAGGTCTTCGGCGACAGACGACTCGGGTGGTTCGCGTCGCTCCGGACGAAGACGTCGCGATGCCAGGAGTGCCCCGGACTCGGTTCGCTTCTAGCTAGTGTGTGTGAATCTCCATGTCTACAAGGGAGTCTAGTTATCTGGTGGTTCAACCTCTACCTTTCCAACATGCTGCGAAGGGAGGCATCAAATGGAAGCAGAAACAAACACACCTGTTTGTGGAGGAAAAGGAATGCACATTGGATGATAAACATGATAAACATGAGAAACACGACTCCGTGGTACAAAGCCTATAAATATTTCCATAGCAATGGTTTTCTGAAGCTTTCTGGATTCATCAGGCAATGTCCCAGAAAAAAAACACAACCAAAAACACATGCCGAACCCAACAAACACCGGGTATTTCACCCGTGCAAGCGACGGCAGGGCTGCTACAAAGGATCCGCACCTCGGCGGAGCGTCGCGACTCGGGTGTGAAACACCGAAGAAGGCGAAGGATTCCTTGCTCTTGATCTCACTAGGAGCAAGGACGCTAACTTCGATGCCAGGGGCGCCCCGTTCGCAGCGATGCCTTTGTTCCGTTCGTAGCTTTATGAGTAGTAAGGCCAGGAGCGCCCCTAGTAGCGACTAGTAGCTTCTCTTCTCACTGCTTTCGGCGCTTTCGGGCGTGCCACGCTCGGCGTTTTCCCACTCAGGGCCCTGCCACATAGGTGCCCTCTGCGCCGCCCAAGACCGTGACGATGAAAGCGGTGAAGCAAAAGTCCGCCAACAAAATGCACCACCACCACCTGTGTCGAGGATGGAGCCGAGATGAGGGTGAGAACGATGGCGGTTTTAGGTCGGATGGAGAGAAGGAAGAAAACATACTAGTAGCGATACCAGGAGCCCCTAGTAGCTTCTTGTTACTACTAGTAAGGCACTTGTTACTAATAGCTTCTTGCTCCTAGTAGCGTGGCACTTGTTCCTAGTAGCGATGCCAGGAGCCCCTAGTAGCTTCTTGTTACTACTAGTAAGGCACTTGTTACTAATAGCTTCTTGCTCCTAGTAGCGTGGCACTTGTTCCTAGTAGCGATGCCAGGAGCCCCCTAGTAGCTTCTTGTTACTAGTAGCGTCCTTGCTCCCATGGTTCTGGATCCTTCCCTCGTGAACACGTTTTTCTTGGAACCTTTGGCAGCTCAGACATGGATCCAAAGGAGAAGTCGGTAGTTGCGCACAGGTTCTGCTAGGATTGGGAGAGTCGGATAGTCTCAGAATTGATCCAACGCCGTCGGCAAGATTCAAATCATCAAATCATGGGTTACATTGGTCATCGATAGACAAATTCTAGAGATGACCAATGCTGCATGGCATGGTTGCCACCATAAAGCCATATAGAGCCTAACCACTTACGTCCAAAAACTCCTGACCCAAAGGACTTTGAGAAGTTCGTCTTCAGCCGGACCTGAGTGGGGAAGATCAGTCCCCCGTCAGGCCAGGCGAGATTTTCATGAGCTCAACCTATCTTGTCCTTGTTCCGTTTGTAGCGAACCTTGTTACTAGTATACGGCCAGGAGCGCCCCGTTCGTTTCCGCGTCGCGATGCCGTTCCTACGAACTATAGTGATGGCCTCCAACCTGCCGGCCTCCACTGCGGTTTCTGTCGGGTGGTCACCATGAAGGCCACGAACATGCACACGCGGCTGATCAGCTCACAGGTGCCTCCCGGACGAAATCCGCTAAGTGGGACGACAAGGGCCGACAGGACAGGCGGGTGGTCTTGGCCAAGAAACGGGTTGGCCAAGAATCCGTAACTTTCGAAGTGAATCTGACCCCATTCTCACATGCTCAGCCAAGAAACAAACCCAAGAAGATTTGGAATGTCAATGCTTAACATCTGCAAGAGTCGCCCAATTTGGCGTTCCAAAGCCTGGTGAACACCACCTATAAGATGCTACTAGGAACAAAGGGCATCGCTACGAACGGAGCAAAAATGCTACTAGTAGCTCCTGGCATTAGTACTAGGAACAAGAAGCTACTAGTAACAAGGGCATTACTACCCTCCAGACTCCAGCAAACTCTCTTACCCACCCACTGTCCCCACGTTTCCTCCGTTTTCCCTCCGTTTCCGGGTCTCCGGGCGGAAGAGCCAGTGGATCACTTCGTACCAAAAGCGTCGCATCCGTTTGGCGATCGTCCGAGAGGTGCAGTAGTCCAACTCCATCACACCTGTGCCAGGAGCGATCGGACGCTGCGAACGGAGCCAAGGGCATCGCTACTAGGAGCAAGGACGCTACGAACGGGGCTCCTGGCCGTACTACTAGGAACAAGAAGGCTGCGAACGGAGCGACGTCTTTATCACACCTGCCGTCTTCGTCTCTGCCGTCTTCCCGTCACCGGGGACCGGAGATGGGTGGGAGGAAAGGAGACATGTCGACACAGCGGAGATGGAGCAGATTCAAAGATGTTGGTTTTTGATTGGGAGATAGCTACGTGGGTTGAAAAGTCTCAATGTGTCTCAACCCCCAATCAAGAGAACAAGGAGCCTCAAAAACGAACAAAGTACGCAAACCCACATGGGGTAGTGTTGCTAGCTGCAAATGCTACTAGTAGCTTCCTTAAGCTGCAAGAAGAGCACCTCCTCCCCTCCGCTTTTCGCCTAGGCCAGTGGAGAGGAAGCACACCACGCCCAGGAAGCCCACCAAGGCCTCGGACGTTTCGCGGTCGTGTTCAGTGCTACAATGCTTTTCCTGGTGCTTTTTCGTTCAGGGAGATGGTGTGGTGCTTTTGTGGTGCTTTTCTTTCAGTATAGTATGCAGTACTTTGTATGGGTGTGTGTTGGAACAGGGAAAGGCTTCTCAAGCTATGGATTGTATTTTTGCATCATTGATCCCCCCAAAACTCAATATGGGGTTTTCCCTCTATTCCAGTGCACACCCATGGGTATGGATTCAAGACGGGGTACCATGTAAACCCACCACGAAAAGAACAAGTCAAAAAGTTGCGGCTTCCTGTGTCTGATCTTTAAGCTATAGGCTATAGCCAGAACTCCCTTTTGAAGAGTAAAACTATGCTTCCAACGCCATCTACATTTCTATCTTGTAGGGGGTACACGTAGTAGGTATAATGCATTTTCTGCGTTTTTGAACCTTGGGAATGCACAGATTTCTTTCAGCATGTAGACACTTATGAGTTCCAAGTGCAGGAAGCAGGGGCATTCCAAACGAAAGGCACAATTTTCCACATACCTGACCAATGTTTGCAAACATTGGCGCAGGAGAACTTCTTCACTAACAAAGCACTCATTATCCTGAAACCGAACAAAACACTGAATGAACCTCCTTTCAAAGAACCTTCTGCCAAATTCTGATTGCTTTTGGCAGGGCAAGGATTCATGAAAAGGCTTCATCCTGCTAAGTCTCACACAAAATCACAGCAAGCATCACCTCAACGACCCATGACGACCACCGAATCAGCTGCTGATAGAAGGGAATCACCATACGTGACCTCCACTGGCCACTCAAATCCTTGACGTCTCGGTGTGCTCTCAGTAACAAGTGCATCGCTAGTAGTAACAAGTGCCTTACTAGTAGTAACAAGAAGCTATTAGATTTAAATTAGAAGCAAATAGACTTTAATTAGAATTAAGTGTAATTCAATTAGAAGCTATTAGAAACAAGTGTCTTAACAGGTCCACCCCACCCCACCCTTTCCATCGCCGTGTCAGGTCACCCGCTCGCGGTTGCTGCCGACGGTGATGGGCTTCTGCGTCGTGGGGTCGACGATGCCTTACTAGTAACAAGAAGCTATTAGAAACAAGTGCCACGCTAGTAGGAACAAGTGCCTTACTAGTAGTAACAAGGTTCGCTACTAGGAACAAGTGCATCGCTACTAGCAACAGGTGCCTTACTAGTAGGAACAAGGACGCTAGTAGTAACAAGGTCCACGATGCCCATGCTCCAAAAGGCGTAGAGCAAGACCATCGACGAGGCGATGCCCTCCTCGACGGTGGCGTGATCCGGATGCATGTTCAGGGCGAGGCGAGGCATCGGATTGGATTGATGGCGAATCTCTTCAAGACATTCGTTCTTTTCACTGAACCTGTGAAATCAGAATTTATGGTAAATGTATGGCAACTCTCTTTGTTCTTTGCAGGCCTCAAAAGGAGGACATGCAGGGTACAGCCTCCTACTGCACTACGAACCTGCCAGTGCCCTACTGCCAAGCGAAACTCTACAGCCGAACCAGTTCACCGCGGTTTCTGCGTTCTCGATTTGGACACGTCAAGCTATCGTTCACCATTCTCGATCTACATGCGCCACGATGTGAAGTTTACACGTTCAGCATCCGTCAATCAGTTGATTTCAACTAAGAAACAATTGAAGAAAGACTACTTGCATCCGTCAAGATGCAATTGTCATCGAACACTTTTCGGATTCCTCATTGTGTCCAGATCGCCACCGAAAAAGGAAGGAGCAATTTGGTCACGTGGCCCTACCGGGCTGAAGCAGAGCCGTTTTAGGTGTTTTGAGATGTCTCAAATCGCTGATCTTTCTCTGTTTGAGCTGTGAAATGCACGTGCCGAGCCACAAAGATGCCGTTCACAGCTTTGCCTTGGTATCGGGAAGAGAACTGGCAAGTGCCTTCCTCCGCGTGTTGCCGTGGAAGTGGTCCTTCCAAGGGTTGGGTCTTCGTAAATTTCCTTTGCACCAGTCTGCCCAGTCCTTCCCACCTGCACATCGCCCCATCCAGCAGTCATATGCCTTAACATCGCATCAATCCCCATCACCTCAAATACACCAAAGCACTCGACGATCCCAGTGCTAGGGTTCCTGAGATGGATCCATCACTCCAAAAGCGACCCAGTCCAAGTCTCATCATCTCATCAAGTTTCTCCTTCTTTCTCTGTCTTAGCTTTTCTGACCCTGTATTTCTTCCCCTTTTCTTATTTTCTCCTCCTTCTTCTCTTTTCGACCCTTTCCTCTTCCGGTCCGTTCTTTTCCATTTCCCCTCCTTAAGAAAAAAACACCCTCTTTCTCTCTCTCTCTCTCTCCCTCCATCTCTCCCCCTCCTCCCCCTCCTCCTCCTCCTCTTCCCACCCTTCGACCAAGCCACAGTGATACTTGTTGGGCGGTGTGGAGCTGCTGCGGCCCCGCCGCTGCCAGCCCGAGCCGTCCAGCGGCAGCGTCGTCCGCTCCGCGTTGCGCTCCCGGTACTCCTGAAAAAGGCGGAGCACGGGAGCCGGTCCGGGCGGCTGGGGGAGAACGGCAAAGGAAAAGCCAAAAGGGATGGAAAGGAGGAAGCCTTTCTGTGAGCTACTAGTAACAAAGGCATCGCTACTAGGGGCTCCTGGCATTTCTTTTCATTCTCGAGCTTCTTGGATGAATGAACGCCAGCGAGGTGGTGGACTGACGAGCAACAACGGTCGATATGAGGGGAAGTCTTGCGGCAAAATGGTTTTGTTATGTTTTGTTCCTTGCCACTGCGATAGTCGCCTGACCTACCACACATATCCACACATCAAGTTTCGTTCGATGGCAACAGAGTCTGTTGGGCTTCCCTCTATATAGAAGTCATTTACTTCTGTAGCCAGGTTGTTCTTGGGAGACGGTTGTTGGATGAAGCTCCGCGGAAAACAAGAGCTCCAGATCCCCAACCACAACTTACACTCAAAAGTGATGAACTCAGGGGGCCCCCGTTTGCCCCCCGGTTTCCTTTTGTGTATAAAGACAATGCTCTACTCGTGCACTCCCCTGCCACCCACCATATACTTTT
>CAXAMN010002781.1:139273-189577 GCA_963970005.1 Durusdinium trenchii | reverse complement strand
GTGACGCTGACGTGACGTGACCTGGGCGGATACATTCGTTGACTCGCGCTCACTGACGTGACGGTGACGCTGACGTGACGTGACCTGGGCGGATACATTCGCTGACTTGTACTCACTGACGTGACGTGACGCTGACGTGACGTGACCTGGGCGGATACATGCGTTGACTCGCGCTCACTGACGTGACGGTGACGCTGATGTGACGTGACCTGGGCGGATACATTCGTTGACGCGCGCACACGGACGTGACGGTGACGGTGACGGGGACGTGACACTGCCGGGCAAATGCATGACATGACACGTGGGCGACGGTGACGTGACAGTGACGGTGACGTGACGTGGTTGGCAGACATGCATGGCGTATAGTAGTAGTAGTAGTAGCAGCAGGAGTAGTAGTAGTGGTAGTAGTAGTAGTAGTGGTGGTAGTGGTAGTGGTAGTAGTAGTAGTCGTCGTCGTCGTAGTAGTAAGTAGTGAGTAGTGAGTAGTGAGTAGTAAGTAGTAGGTAGTAGGTAGTAGTAGTAGTAGTAGTAGAAGTAGTAGTATAGTAGCAGTAGTAGTGGTAGTGGTAGTGGTAGTAGTAGTCGTAGTAGTAGTAGTAGAAGAAGTAGTAGTAGGAATAGAAATAGTAGAAG
Source organism: Durusdinium trenchii (assembly GCA_963970005.1). Lineage (NCBI taxonomy): Eukaryota > Dinophyceae > Suessiales > Symbiodiniaceae > Durusdinium > Durusdinium trenchii. The sequence goes on along the minus strand of CAXAMN010002781.1, from coordinate 188,944 downwards.
AGGTAATGTAGCAGTAGTAGTAGTGATTGTAGTAGTAGTAGTAGTTGTTGTTGTTCTTGTTTGTGTTATTCTTGCGGTTCTGTGTGCGTTTGCTCCAGTGCTGGCGCTGATGTGTTTGTTGTGGAGGATGTCGTTGGTGTTTGGCGTTGTCTTGTTGTTGGTGTTGGCGTTATTGTTGACGTTTGTTGTTGTATGTTGTTGGGTGTTGTATGTTGTTGTCGGTTAACGTCGTCGTGGATGTTGTTGGTTGTTGTTTTAGTTGCTGTTTTGTTCCAGCGCTGGCGCGGATGTTGTCGCGATTGCTGGTTGGTTGTAGTTTATAGTCTGTTGCTATTGTTCTGGGCGTGGTCGTTGTTACATACAGGCGCTGCCGCGGGCGGTAGCACCGCAAAGCGGAGAGAATACTGTTACGCAGCGTTGAGCCAGTACATTTTCTACGCGCTGAGTGTGGTAAACTTGGAAGAAGCAGATGTGTAAGGAAGCTCTCACGCCGTTAGGAAGCTGTTACACCATTACCGAGCTGTTCTGCAGATCAGAAGCCAATACCCCGTTCAGAAGCTGTTAAAGCCATAGGAAGCTACTGCGCCGATAGGAAATTGTTACACCGTTGGAAAGAAAAACGGCGCTTAGGTCAAAGACGCAGGCCGGCCACTGAGTTAATGTCAGAAGATGTTGCCTTCAAAGTCTGCAGCGTTTTCTCACCTGTAAGCAAGGTCAGCAAGGCTTTGAAGTTACAGTGACAGCATACCAAGCACATACGGAAAAAGCCATGAAAGTATGACATCAAACGACCGTGAAGAAGATTTCTCACGCTCAAAATGACCAAGCTTGCAATCCTTTCGCGGTTCGCCGTCCGAAACCAAAACGAGACTTGGATCATAGACCAATGGGCAGGCCACGCACAGGTGGTGTCACATGGAGTGCGGAGGAGCGTCCAATATGGACAACGCCACCACCAGAAGTCAAGAGGGATGCTGTTTGCGCTAAAAGTTGTTATGGTCATACACATGGCACATAAAACATGCTTTCTTGGCAGCTGCAGAGAGGCAGGCCAAGAACAGCGATGGCTCGGCCACATGTGAGAGATGATGAAACCCAAGCGATGGAAGATGTTAGCGCAGCATAAATTTAGCCACCCAGCAAGATGCGCCAACCGGATGCTTTGAGGAACGTCCACGAAGTCTTACAAGGCCCAAGGATGAAAAGATTAAGCTTGCTTGGTACGACCGCGCGAGGCCGGCAAACACACAAGTGGCACGGTCCCTGGAGATAGCCCAATTGCATCACGATTGCGCCCTGTATGGCACAAGTAAGGACACAAAGAAGGGAACATCATTTATAGAGCAGAGCGCTCACAAAGCTTGGAGCTTGCAAGTGGAATGTTCTGCAACGCCCGAAGCAAAGAGTCTGGCCCGTACAGCGCGGTCGCACTTACGATTCCTATGGTATATCGGGGCACCTGGACGATGCGCTGCCGTTTGCGATGCATCCACGACGAAGTGACATTCGATGCGCAGGTGTCACGTCAGGCGCAGCATGGCAAGCGCCGAGGACCCAGGAAGCTGGTGGATTTTGTTAACTGTGAAGCACGACTTCCAGGGCAGCACTTTCTGAACCTTCAAGCAGCGCTCATCCAGTTGTAGTCGTAGATGTAGGAGAAATAATAGTAATTGTTCTTGTAGTTGTCGTTTTTGTAGTTGGCAGTAGTGATAGTAGTAGCGAATCTTCTAGAGAAAAAGTCATTGGTAGTGGTAGTATAGTTTGTAGTAGTGGTAGTAAAAGTAGTAGTAGGAGTAGTCGTAGTAGTAGTAACAGCAGCAGCAACAGTTAGTAGTAGGTAGTAGTTCTATTAGTAAGCCTGATTATAATAGTATAGTAGTAGCGGTTGGAAGTAGTAACAGCAGCAGCAGTTTTTGTGGTGGTAGTAGTAGTAGTAGTAGACCGAGCACTAGCACTAGCGCTAGCGCTGGCAGTAGCAGTAGCAGTAGCACTAGCATTAGCAGTAGCAATAGTAGTAGCAGTAGTCGTAGTCGTAGTCATCGTCGTAGTAGTAGTAGTAGTAGTTGTTGTTGTTAGTAGGTAGTAGGTAGTAGTTAGTACTTAGTAGTAGTAGTAGTAGTAGTAGTAGTAGTAGTAGTAGTTAGTAGTTAGTAGTTGTTGTTGTTGTTGTTGCTGTGGTAGTGGTCGTGGTAGTGGTAGTGGGCGACGTGACGGTGACGTGACGGTGACGTGACATGATGTGGGTGACGTGACGGTGACATGACGTTGACGTGACATGATGTGGGTGACGTGACGGCGACGGTGACGGTGACGGTGACGTGATGACGCGGCTGGCCCCGGTCTCGAACGCGGACCGTTATGGCCGATCTCTGCCAGCACCTCGGGAACTAGACTTTCGAGAGTCCTGCACAGTGGAGCTGGGCGACCCTTCACCAGTGCCTCTATCCACCTTAAAGCGGGTTTGATCCTCCGGGTATGGACCAGCTTTCCGGAATGCGAGACTTTACCCGCTCCGTCATTCGCTGAAGTGTCCTTCCCGAGGACAGCCCATAGAGAAGCCAAGAAAGGGCGTAGGTGTGGGATCAGCCCTGCTACAAAAGAGAGCATTCCGGCGTAGGACCTCAACTGCTTCTGGCCCACAACCGGCCGCTTCAGGAACAGTTGAGTTGTCTCCTGTATTTTGGCGACCTTGTCTTGTGGGATGGTGACCCTCACGGTCTGGTCCTTGTCGTTGAGGTCCAGCTTTGCTCCAACCCAGCTGATTGTCTTGCCCCCCTTCTGCCTTGGCCAACTTGACCGGGAATCCCACCACATTAATCCAAAGGAGGAGTGTGGTGAGATCCTCTGATGCGGTTTCCAAGGTCCCTGCCAGTACAAAGGCCGGATCATCCACATAAATTTGGGTGCTGGCCCTCGGCATGATGGATGCGCATGATCGCCCAAGCCACGCTGCGTATCGTCCCCACAGCGTTGGTGAGCTACCGGCTCCAAACACTAGGGTGTCGAAGATGATGAGCTCCATCTGGTCCTCGTGGCCTGGCTTGGGCCGCGCCGCCACTGTGTAGCGTTTGTCTTGACCTGAAGGTATATTCATGAAGGCGTCTCTGATGTCTACTGCTGCCAGCCATGGTGTGCTTCCCGATCTGTACACCCGGATGGCCTGCTGGGCCACATCCAGCAGCCGTGGTAGGAGAATCCGCTCTCCCTGGTTGCACAGCTGGTTAGCCCGTGACTCACGTAGGTCCCATATGATCCTGCTCTTCTTCGTTCCGTGAGCGTTGTACTTGACGACCACCCCCAGTTTGTTCAGCACGGGCGGCCGGCCCAGTTCAGCGGTGGCTTCCTCCATGCTACCGGATAGGTGGCAGAACCCCCGCCCCACGTAGTCGGAAATCAGGGCGTCCAAATCGTCAGCTTCTTCCTGGGCGGACTTGTAGTTCTGCCACCCTTCCAGGGAGCGGTATAGGTCTTGTTGGCCTTCTGGTCCTTTTGTCTCTGATGGCACTGTTGGGAAAATGCCATTGGTGGGGATGCTCTGGTGGTAACCAAGCGGTGCCCCGTGATCCAACCACTCGCACAGCGTGGCCGAGTCCGGGTCACCCGTGGCATTTCCCCAGGCTTCAATCACATTCGCCTCAATGGGCGTGGTGGCCCTGGCAGTCCGGTCTCTCTGCTTCTGTGCGCCTCCCAGCGCTTGAACAACCCGTGCTCTCAAATGAGCTATGACCTCCGCCGGGAACGGTATGGCCTCCCGACCCGTGAGTATGTCTCGCCCAATGGCGGTGAGCTCTGGTTGTGCAAGCTGTGCCTCCTCCAGGATGGCTCTGACTCTGCTGCCCGGTACGATGAGACCCGGTATTCTTGGAATGGCCAGGTGTGGATTCCTCATGCCTCCGAGGGCCAACCTGTTCTGTACCTCCCTATCGGTTGGCTTGATAAGGGAGGTGGTGTCAGTGGTAGCCGGTGTGTTTCAGAGGGGCTCCGTGGAGAGCTCCTCTTTCTTCCAGCTGGCTGAGGCATTCTTGTGTATGGCGACAGCGATGATCTTGCTGAGCAATGCAGTGTACTCACCTTGTGCCTTGGATGCCCTTTGCCTCTTGCCATCCACTGTCTCCCATCTCTGCACCGTGGACATGTGGGCGGCCTCATAAGTCGACCCGTCCTCTCTAGTGATCGTTTGCTTGGTGTGGTTGCACCTCTTGTTCTGCAGCGACTTGAGGTCCATCTTCTCGGTGCAAAGCATGGTTGGCTTGGTCGTATCCAGTCCTGTGACACATTGGTCAAAGCGAGTGGTGTCGACCCCCGGCCACTTCATCAGTTCCTTGATGCGTGGCATCATCCACAAGGAAGCTTTGCCTTCGGGGTGCTCTGGGTTCTCTAGTCCCCAGGGTCGGCCTTGTTGGTGCAATCGATCCGCCACTTTGTATGAGCGGTGCACGAGGATGTTGGAGTCCCGGAGTTGGCTTGCCTCGGCCTTGGTGGCATCCGGGATGCCGGTGATGTGCTCCACAGTTCTGATGACCCGCGGACCTGGTGGTTTTTCTCGCAACGGCGAGAAGGTGCCGCAGGGTGTTGCAATCCACCCGGCATCAAAGTACTCCGCATCCAGGTCTGCCTTGATCTGATCCCACTCGGTGTCACGCACCAGGTCGGTGGGTTTGGGCGCGATGGTGTCCAAGCAGCACACAAGCCAACCCAGCCTGGCCATCTGATGGGCCAAGTCACCCTCCCTGGATCGGCCAGAGAACATGATGAGCAACTTTGGTTTCTTCTGAGTCGGCCCGATTGTGCTGCACCACCACCCATAGTTCCTTGGAGGGTTCTTGAGCGTCACCACCGGCCTCAAACCCGTCCCTACGCTCTCCTTGGTGGCAGGCACCGTCTGGGTCACGGTTTGGGAGGATGATTGAGAGGCAGTGGCGCTCAAGGATCCCTCTCCAGTGGGCTCACTTTTCTTGTCCTTGGTCTCCTTGGTGCCACTTGCCACCGACGACGCCTGAGCGTCTCTCCAAGCTTTCTGCGCTGTCTCTCTCTGCTTCTTTGTGGGCGGACCCTCGGGTGAATTGGGCGCTACCCTCTTGCCAGGTGGTGGGTCTTCTTCAGCTTTGCCGGAACTGGCCTGCCCACCTGGACCAGTCCCACTCTTCTTTCAATCCTTCTTGGAGCCTCCGGTGCATGCCAATGCTTGATGGGGGCCAAGACATTGATTGCACTGATGGCTGCGGCTCGCTTTGCACTTTCCCTGGGCAGCTTTTGTGCCACACTTGCCTTGATTGTAAAGGCGGCATATCTCAAGTCCCTTTCGGTTGTGGGAGTAGGTTCCGTCGGTACCTTTCTGGGAATGGTCTTCTCCACGGTAGGTTCTGTTGTTGCGGCCTCTGCGGCGTTTTGGCTCTGCCGCTGATGAATCGGGGTCATCCCCCCCGGTGGGCGCTTGTTTCGTGCCAGGAATAATGTTGCAGGAGTGCTCAGCTCTTTGTTCCAGAACTCGGTGTCCTTGACCGCTGCAGCGTAGCATGCGCTCCAAGGGGCCGCTGGCACATACCTATAGGCCGGGGCGGCATGAAGCTCCCTACGCAAACGCTCCAACTGTTCTGAGCGCATTCTTCCATCAGCTTGGCATATGAAGCTCCAGGTCTCCTCCCCGAACTGGGTGACAAAGCCCCTTATGTGCTCTGCATATGAGTCGAGCCGTTCTGCCTCCGCCGCTTCCAGGAGCAGCATGCCTGTTCGAAAGCAGCGCCACGCCCTGTACCACCCATAGAAGGACGAGGGCCCGGGCTGTTCCTTCCTCGACCACTCTCCATTGGAGACATTCAAAGTGTAGCTTTGGAAGGTTTGCCTTCGAAGCAGGCGCTGTCCATGCGGACCAAAGATGGAGAAGTCTGCATAGGGAACCACTCCAGATGCTATCACCTGGCTGAGGGCTGCTAGTTGATCCCGGCTGACATCTGCATCAGTGGACGGGAAGTCACCGTATCTTGTCCGGTAGCGTTCATACATCTGGGTAACCTCCACGTCCGTCAAGGGTTGAATCTCTGCGTCCAGGGTTGGATCTAACACTGCACTGAGCTTCAGCTTGCGGGCCTGCGCAGCTGGACCCACAAGTGCACCAGCTCCTCCTCCAGCAGGGGGGAACGGAGCCGGCAAAACCGCAGGTGGTGCAGGTAGTGCTCGATCGCCTGGTTGGTCCACAGCTCGCCCGGCTCGTAAGCAGCATACCCGACGGAGGGACTCAGTGCGAGCTACCTCAACGGGCGTAAGTGCTCTCCGAGGTGGTGCTGGGTCTCCCGCCTCTTGCAGGTCAAGGTGCTCGATGACACCGTCCCAGGTGGGGCGTGGTATGAGAGCAATCTCTCTGACTCTCAATGGGCCACCCAGCGCGGTCATCAAGGCGTCCGCTAAGGGGCCATCAACTCCGGCCCAACCACGTGCATCAGCCAGGCTCCCTATCGCCTGGAGCTCGGCCTCGGTTGGGTCCATTCCTCACGGCCCGGCGCCGGTTCGTAAACCGGATGGCACTGATGGCCAACCGCTCCCACGCAAGGAGGGCTCCCTGGTTGGATATGCTGAAGACTGGTGGCCACTCAAACGGCAGCACAACCAGCCCAGCCCCAACCACTAAGGTGGTAACCCAGGTGGTTGCCAGGAAGCTCAGAAGGGGCAAAGTGTGGCCCTCTGAGTCCTGGTTCCCACTCCAGATCACCACCTTTGAGCTGATCCCCGCATGTGGTGCGAAGATCCCTAGAACCAAAATGGCGTACGAAACCCACAGCCTGCACTACCTACATTGTCAATTAAACATACATGTTATCATTCGGAAAACCCCATCTCCTCCACGGCCAGCCAAAGGATGACACCCTGCAGCAGTCCTTGGATAAGCGTGAGAGCGGCCTTTTCCGTTGAGCTCTGCTCGAAGGGTGTGTGGGAGTGCCCAACGGGATCAGTCTTCTTCCTTTCGTTGTTCGGTGCGTGTTTCTTGTGGTCCTGTATAGGCATTTGCGTATATGCCCCACAGAAATCCAGTCTTCATGTGTGTGTCTCTCTCTTTCTCTCTCTACAAGAAGGACCCAAATTGCTCCCCACAAGTGAAATGAGAACAAACTGGGATGGTATGACCGTCATTGGCCTCACGGTCTTGCCCTGGTCGTGGTGGTGGTGGTGGTCACCAGGTGCTTCACACCAAGTAGTAAGGCCAGGAGCGCCCCGTTCGGTTCCGCGTCCGATCGCTCCGTTCGAGTCGTGATGCCCCTTGGCTACGTTCGTAGCGTCCGATCGCTGCTTCTGTCCCCGGTCGATTCTCAGGGATTCACGCTGTGCAAGACGCGAAGTGCCAGTGACAGGAAGAGTTCCTTCGTCGGACCATCTCCCAATCTTCGGTCGGACATGCCGGCGAGCACCCATGATCATAAGCCCTGGCCTTAAGCATAGGAACAAGAAGCTACTAGGGGCTCCTGGCTTACTACTAGGAACAAGAATTCTACTAGTAACAAGAAGCTATTAGGAGCACACACACTGTTGAAAGAAGTGATCCACGCAGCTCCTCAGTTTGTGCCTTAATAGAGCAGACTATATAGACGACTATTTCAACCCAATCCAAACCAACCATATGCCATTTAACAGTCTTAAACCAACCAAATACTGGGGTCCAAGTCCCCACCAAAAGAAACGGACTCCTTCACGGACAACCTGGTTGTCATCGCGTTCACCATTGGTCACCTGGTTGTCAGAGATTACTCTTGTATTTGTTTTTATAATTAACTCTATAGCTTCTTATTGTTTCTACTAGCAAACATTGTTACTACTAGTAAGGCACTTGTTACGAACGTAGCGATGCACTTGTTCCTAGTAGATCTCATTGGCAAGATGCCCATGGGCACCACCAGCACCAGCCGCAGCAGCCAATGCCGATCCTTCAACGGCAGCAGTCGCGAGCGCGTGGTGGGCAGCTCGCAGTGATAGGCCGCGTAGGTGCAGAAGAGCCCGGAGAAGAGGAACGGGACCAACAAGGAGAAGAGGAAGAGCAAATCTCGGGTGAAGAAGAACCTTAGATTTTGTTTGGCTTGGGTCACGGTCGGTCGTTTTGTGATTCTTGTCGTGAATTCGACTGGAGTCTTTTAGGATCGAGCTCTGTTTTTCTGCTTGTCTTGGGGTAAGTTTGGTCTCAGGTCTTTGAAGTCGACAAGAGTGTGGAGATGAATCCGGATCTATTTATCTCTGGAATCATCTCGTGTGGAAAAAGAAATACCTTGGAAAGACAAGCCCAGGCGTCAATCTTGCGCAGTCTTGAGTTCAGAATTCACCACAAATAGCCCGTGAGTCCGCGGGAAAGAAACTCCTCCCAACAACACCGGGGCGCAGGAAGGCGCTACTCACCACCAAAAATACCAAGTGGTGAAGGCGCTACTGACTGGCTCGGTTTCGGAGACGTGGTCAGAACGGGAGACCCTCCGGATCGAGGGTCACGCGAGTCAGTGAGTGCCTCGAACATTTTCAGCAGTCACCTTACAGTCCGAAAACAGATTAAGACATCTTCCCCATGCCAGGGGATTTACTCTACAAAGGCCAGAAAATAGGACCTGATCCGCCAAACCACCGTGACGCTACGGAAACGCCGGCGACGGCTACGGCACACCACCATGTGCGGCTGAGGCACACCACCATGGCAGCAATCTCCGCGCCAAAGGCCACCAGGTGGAGGCAAAGGAAGAACAACTGGTTCAGCGATGGAGATGCAGGTGAGATGAAATTGGCTTTGCAAAGAAAGAACATGGCATAGATTTCGGGTACGCTCCGTTTCAGAATGGCATTTGACTAGAGATGTGGCTCAGGAATTCATTTGAAATCGTGGAGAACTCGTCGTTTCCAAAGACATCCGATCTACAAGCTTCACCGGGATCGAAGGGGTGACTTGACTGCCCTCCAACTAAATGCGTCGCTTTGAACCACAACAGCACCCTACAGCATACGTCTAATATGTGCGTTGCTTCTTGACACCAGACTTATCCAGACTTCCTATAACCACAGATTCACACAAACATCACATAATGTCTAATGTATCATAATATCACCTATCAAGTTTTCCATTCCCACTTTTGCTTTGCACAGGTGGAGGTCCATTTTCAAACAAAACACCTTCAATTCTTCCCCAAATCTTGGAACCAAAACGAGCAGTGCTTCTCGCTTCTCTCGAGCGCTCGGGGCCCCGCGCCAGGCGCTGCTTGGTGAAGGGATCCTCCAAGCGCTGCCGCATCACCCGCGCCGAGGGCGCTACCGCTGCAGCTGCCGAGGGCGCCGCCATGGTCGGCTCTGCACGAGGCGGTTGCAGCTCGGCCATGGGAGGGGTCAAACCCTGGAACTGCTGCAAGTGAAAGTGATGAGGAAGTGACGAGGAAGTGAAGGGGGTGGGTGGGATTGCGGTTGGGTGGGCTTGGGTGGGTTTGGTGGGCTTGTTCCCCCGAGAAACGCAATGAGAGGGGGTGGTGGGTGTGATTGAAGACATCGGAACAGGAAAGGTGGGGTTCAAATAAGTGGCGCATAGTGCCGCTTCTATGCGGGAAGTCTATGGATCATCAGTCAATCGTAAAGGCCACTAGTCACCAGAGCCATCAGCTCCACTTCGCATGAGGAAAGTGTGTTGAAACTGGATGGTGAAGGCTCAGTCAACGTGGCTAAAGTCTTTGGTCTCCATGCCAATAGCTTCAACGTTCAAGATCGATAACCTGACGACGCTGTGGCGACTCGGCTGTCTTATCAAACACAAACCTTCAGGAACGCCATAGGGATGGCCTCCACCCTAGTAGCGATGGCCTCCCTAATATCAAACACACTACTCTAAGGCACCACGACGCATGGCTTTGGAACCTCCCACTGGTCTTCTGTCCATCGAACTGACTGGAGGGTCTCTTTTCCACCAACCCGGCCAACTACCAGGCAGGGGATGGTCCCCCTGAGCGCGTTCGCGCAACGTTCGAGCCCAAACATGCCGGGTGGCGACAAAACACGGTTTCAACGAAGTGATGTGAACCAGTGGAAGACTGGTCTTTTCTGGGTTTCCCCCGTGACTTGCCATGCGAAGAAGGGAGGTTTCTTTTGAAGAATATAAGTACGTGGAATATTTGTTTTCATTGCTAACATCTCCATGGATATCATCCCGAGCTGTGCCCCATTGCTGGCAATTGAGGGCTGAGCATTGGCTTGCGGGCATTTCTGATTTTGAGCTGGTTTGGAAGTAAGGGACCTTTGCAAACATGCCACGATTCACTCGGCCTACTCAGTTGCTTTACCATGCCTCTGAACCAGGATTCTGTGAGTTACATTATAGCCCTTGTCTTTTCTTGAGTCAGACTCCCATTCTGACTAAACGTTATGAGACATACACACCAGTTTCCCAAATGTGGCAGTGGCAAGCTTCAGGAGACTCATCGTGTGCATCCATGTAGAAAACGATGTGTCTTCTTTGCCTGGCTTGAATTTGCTTAGGACTTCTGTTCACTTTCCTTACCACCTCATGAACAGCCAAAACAGGAACACCTCCCGTTGGCAACTCCGTGTCAGTCACCACCACCACGTACGGCCGTACCGCTGTCGTCCAAGGAGCTGTGCGGCCGTACCGCGGCGACCTTCCCAGCGGTGGGAGCCCACCACGTACCTGGAAACCATCGCCGACGAGGTCCGGAGGCCTTCGGAGCCGAAGGCGTTAGAAGCGAACGTGGCAAGAGGACGGGAAGCGAACGGAAGAGCCAGGGGCATTACTAGTAGGTAGGTAGAAGCTATACCCACACACGGGGCGGGTCCGTACCCCCCGTCCAAACCCCGGAAGTGACGAACTAGTCGATCACCGCGACCGAGATGAAAGCGGAAAAGGAGATCGACGTGTCCTCATGCAACGTTCTCCTAATCCCACCAATCCAAACCCTTGAGCGATTGACTTGCTTTGTGTGGAGAGCATGGTTGTGGGTCGAAGCACGCAACGTTCCCGAGCGTCTGACTGGGTAGGTATGAGGTTTGTTTTGAGGTGGCAGATGGGTTTGTAACATGGAAACCTTGGCCCACTCGGTAGACGCTGGAATCTTTTCCTTCTTCTAAGGGGCTGGGCGTCTCCCTATTTGGGCCACATACCCACATGGATTGTTGGACTTCAAGAAGCTCCGGGTGGGGTCGACCTGGATGGATCGAGAAAACACCGCTCTGCCCGGACGAGCGGACGGAATCCTCTCGCTGCAGGCTTCGGCAGCTTGGATGACTGGAAAACAACAGTTTTTACATGGCTTTGCTCTCAAGCTGAAGCAAAGGTAAGCCTTCCGTGCATGTGTCTAGCAGATTTCCATACATTGGGGGTGCTTGAAAAGGAGAGAATGGGGCGGCATATATCTTCCAGTCCTATCGATCTTGGCCCACCACTCCTCTTTTCTCGAGTCGGAGGGTCACGTTCTACATAAGGGGTCTTGACTCATTCCAGTTCACACAACGAACCCCTGCTCCAAACACAGGCTGCTTGCGTTTTGTGTGTTTGTGCGATCAAACAGACCAGAAGCACTCTGTCATTCAAGTTCTTGAGACAAATGGCTGCTGGGAATCCACCCAACGGTCCATGAATTTCCAGATGAAACCACTACATCCACACGGGTTCCTGGTTGCTTTTTTCCCGGCCTCCGGTCACCCCTTTCCCATCGGTCACTCGAGGGGTCCCAGCTCCGGTGTCATGGCATCCAACGCGATCCAAATCCTTGGGGCGATGGAGCCAGCAAGCGCCCCAAAACCGCTGCCCGACCCAAAGGTGACGTGCTAGATGCCAAGTACATCCCACTACGTGAAGGCGGCAGGAAAGGCAGCCGTGTAGAGGGTACCAGCCACAGGCGCAGGCTGGACTGCAAGGTCTGTCTGGTAAATCCACAGCCCCAGCCTCAGCCTAAAGTTACTGCTCCCGCTGTCCAACTTGCTCAGTGGTTTCAGCTGCTGCATCCCTCTCCTCATACTCCTTCAGCTGTTCCTGGTACATGACCAGGTCACTTTCCATCATGCTGTACTCCAGCATTTTGTCGCGCAGGGAAGTGCAGGCTGTTCTCCATACCAGGAAAGTACATGGACACTAGAAATCCTTTAAATCAGTGCAGCACCAGATGGCGAGGACCCACTGTTTCATGTTGGAGTAACCTGCTGGATCCTCCGCAATGAAGCTCGCCATGCCAACCCCCTCGGTTGGTCCGTCTCCCTGTCCTGGCTTGTAGCGGGCGGCCTCCTTCCAAGCGTCATAGAGTGGCTGCGCCCGGCATATCTCCCGGCAGATCTCTCGCTTGACCTCGAAGAATACCTTGAACTCTTCCAACAAATGGCAAGCTAAACGCAAGGTGGTCGATAAGTAAAAAGTACTAGCTTGACGCCGTTGCTGGTCCAATCGTTTGTGTCTACACACCCGGACCTCTTCAGTCATGTCAGCCCAGGACTCGTTGCTGCTTCGCAGCTGCAGCCCTTCAAGTTCCTTAGCGCGAAAGGGCATCTTTCAATGGGTGTCCCAACTCGACTTTAACAGCCTTTAGAGTCTCACACATGCAGCCAGTCAGGAAGTTCCCAACTCTTCACTCTTCAACTTGCAAGACATCTTGAGATTGATCCAACGGAAGCGCGCAAGTGATACTGCAGCAAATGAATTGCGCTAGTCTCTTTGGCTGCAGCCATCAGCGCAAGCCACAACCAGTTGTCAATTGCTTGCCAGGTGGTTGAAAGAAGCAGTTGAACTTAAAGCGCTCAGCCTCTCTTGGTCGCAACTGCTCTCAGCAATGACACCCAGCTGACCATGGCACACTTGCTTGATATCCATCAAGCAAATGCGGAATATCGGCGCCAACAACTGGGCTTCAAACTTCAACCATGCCCGACGTGGTCCTAGACGGCTCGCAAAGCCTAAAGCATCAGCCAGAATATTTGGATTCAACCAGCCAGTAATGTGGTCAAATGCTTGTAGTTAGGGGGTGCTTGTGGCATCGATGCTGCACTAGACCGAGCAACTAAGAGACTCCTGAAGCAAAATGGATCGACCTGGGTGGAACGACTGGGGCGTTTCAGTGACTAAACATGTCAGCAACGGCGCTTCAGCAAGCGAGGTGTACGTTTCGGCTGGTGCAACTAGTCGTCCTAGCTCAGCAAGCGACTCACTTTCTACATACCGATGGCGCATTTGATGTTTTCGCTGCTGTTCCAATGCCATTCATGCCCAATATGGAAGACATGAAGACCGTCACCGACCGGTCGGTCTAAGCGGGTCCCCGTCCGCGTGATCGGCCAAAGGCGCGTGATGACGTGATCGGGCTCGAAGTCGAAGTAGGGCGAGTCACGGTGGAAGACCAGCCTTGGGAAGGTGAGAGAAGAGAGAGATGCCCAGGCCTAGGCTTCAATAGTGTTGTGGAAGACCCTAGTAGCGATTCGCGATGGCCTCCGAAGGTGAGAGAGAGAGAGAGATGCTCTCCTTGACTCCGACTGGCTTCAATAGGTCTAGGTCTTGTGGAAGATGATCCGCCTCCTTCTACTCGCCCCCCCGACCCCTCTCGGGGGTCCACACACCTTTCACACCCGTGCCCGGGCGGGCCCCCCGGCGGGCCAGCGCCCGGCGGCTTGATCCACACCTGTGCCGAAGAGCCGGAGCTTCAACGAAAGAGGCCTAGAGACCTTCGGGGCGAGGGTGATTTCTCCAAACCGAAAGGGGTGGGTGGCATCCAAAAGGACCAACCTGCTTATCAGTAGGTGTGCTGCAGCACCCAAACTCCACGAAACCCCACATGTTGCTACCGGCCCCTGCCTGGTCTTCGGCCACCCGCGCGCCGGACCAGCCGCCCAACGTGGCCGCCAAGCGCCCCAGCACCGGGGAGAGCACCACCCGCTGGAACCTGGGCTGCGCATCGCGACGCCCAGTCCGTACCAGCCGGGCCAGGCGAACCGAACGGGGCGAAACTGGCACGACTGGCAAGAAGCTACGAACGGAACAATGCAATGTGTGTAGTACTATGCAAATGCAGGTGGCAACATGCCAGTACTACCAACCAGCGCAAAAAAATCGATGGCCAATGGAAGACTAGGGAGGTGCAAAGACGATCCAAATGCTGGGAGCGCTAGAGGGCAACCAAGAACGAAGGGCATTGCGTGCAAAATGCTAAATGGCAAAAAAAACAAACATTGGACATTGACACTGGCTGGGCCAAATGCTTGAGTCAGCCACTGGTTTCAACTGCTTCAGAAAATCACTGCGGCTTGTGATGTTCACCTACCGCCATGGGCTCCGAAGGGGGCCGAAGGGTTCCCGCGAACTTCCGCACCACCGGAGCCAGGGGAGTTGGTTCCACACCGGTGCGCCGGATAGGCGCTACGGATCGATCGGGCGTGGGGTGGCCGTTCACGGGCCCAGGGGCAGAAATGGAACAAAGCCAAAGATGTTCGATGATTCTTTCCGTTTTCAATCAGCTCCCATCTTCTACATCTCAAAGTATGGAAAGTATGGGCTCTGAAATGCGATGTTTTTGCCTCATCTTTCCATCATCTGATATGATCTCCGTTTCTAGGATATGACCTCAAGACATTTGGATGAACAGTAACGAGCAGCCAATGAGCACCCGATCAAACACAAGCAATGGAATCGAACACGGTGCCCTTCGCCTCGAAGGAACTTCGGCTTTGGCATGAAAACCATGTCCACACCGCCGAGAACACGAGAAGACTCCGCGGCGCCACTCGTCACCAAAGGACAAGGCGTCCGCCTTCCAGGCATCGACGATCCTGTCGGCCGGGGCCCAAAAGCTCTGCACCGGTGAGATGGACGGTGCCGTGGAGATTCCCAACATTTGACCTTTACCGAACAACCAGCTGTTTCACTAAGGGGCTTACACTACAAAACCAGATGAACCTTATTGAACCTTTTTCAACATGGTCTTTGACTTCCAGGGTTGATTCAAGAAAACCCAAGCCCGAAGAAACACCCGAAAACTATGGAAAGTACACCAGAACCTTGATGTGGGATGAGGAAATCCAGTCGCTGAGACGCATAGCTCGAATCCACTCTCTTTTTGACTTCTCGTTGGCTTCGCCGCCTTCACCCGCTCCTTCTTCTGCTTCTTCCTCCAAACCACGGCCTTCTTGTGAGACGCTTCGAGTTCGGCCTCGCTGTGGTCCTTCGGCTTCACACGAAAATGCTGATTTGTTCCGTTGATTTGGCACTGGGCACGCCACTGCTGCCTAGCCTGGTCCCATGTCACCCCGGGGTAGGGCACCTTCGCCTCGAAGATCGGCAGCTCCGAGAAGCGACCCACGGCCGTCACCTTGCGCTCCAAGCCGTGGAGCTTCGCGAGTTCCAAGGCCTTGGACTCGGCGGCGGCCTTGTCGGTGAAGCGGCCGCCATGAATCCGCTTCTTCCCTTTTGGATTGAGCAGCACTTGCCACTTTTTTCTCGCTTTCGCCCAGCACACCCCCGGCACCTCGCTGGTGAAGTTGGGGTCCACAGGCTTCGGCTCCTTGAGGACGCCCTGTTTCACCAGCTCGGCTCGGAAGGCCTTGGCCGCCTCCAGCGCCGCCGCGTCGGCTTCGGTCTCGGTGACGCCCTCCTTCATGAACTTGCTGAGGGAGAACTGCCGGTTTGTACGGCCTCTCGTCTTACCCTTCTTGTCAAAGAGTGGGAAATTGACCTCCCATGCCCAGCAGCCCTTGTTCCACTTCACAGCTGAAACCCCACTCTGCTTCCCCGAGTTGTCCCTCCGGAAGAGCGTGGGTTTCGCTGATGTCGCGGGAGTCTCAGGAGCTTGAGGGACAGAATCTTGAAGCGCCTTGACACCCTCCGCAAATCGGGGCAATGGAATCTGATTTGGCACCGGTGCGGCTTCCTTCATCGTGTCTTCGATTGGCTTCACCTGTTCTGGTGCTTGTTCCACGGCAAACATCAAACCTTCGACTCCCTCAGCAAAGCTGCTTGCTTCGCCGTCGCCTTGCTCCCTCCTGATCTTCGAGACTTGCAGCTCATCAGCCTCGTCCATCTTGACGAAAGCCTCAATCAAAGTCTGGGCTGCTTGCTTTCTTTGTGTTTCCCATCGAGCCAGGCGGCGACGCTTGGCAGTGGGAGGGATTGCTGGCTCTACTGCATCGGTGTTCGTCACAACCTCTTCAACCTCCTGTTTGACCTCCTGCCCAACGATGGTAGCTGCATCCTGCAGCATCTCTTCCTTCATCTTTTGGAGCTCCTTGTCAGTTGCACTTGAGAAGTCCTCCGACATGGACTCACCTTCTCCTACCTCCTCTTTGGCTTCCTGCTTGACCTCGTGTCCAGCAATCACCGAAAACAGCAAAAAGCAGGTTAAAGCAGCTTCCTTTCAAGGTCTCCAATAGACTACCCTACACTACTTGTGGATCTCTACCGAGCACGCCGACGCTTGAGGGGGTGCAGGTGTGTAACTTCTTCCATACATGGATGGACTGAGTATAGACAGTTGGCAAATGGCAAAAGAAGTTGATAGATCTGAGCCTCCAGTCGTGCCGTATCGTTTCGGTTCGGTGGGACGACCGGGGCCCGGGTGCCAGGAGGGTCCAGAAATACCGAACCTGAGGAGGTACGACGAAGTCGGTGTAGGGGTAGATCTGAGCCTTCACAGGAAATTCCACACCTTCCTTCGTGCGTGGCCGCTGAGCGATAGCGGCGGAAACCGATCGCCGGGCCACATTGCGGCACGTGGATGGGCAAGGACCGCGAGCCAAACCTGGGACGTTGGCTGGTTCCGGCATAAAAAGAAAAACACATCAGAATCAGTGATATACTCTCCCATGGCCCACCAGCGAAACTTTTCCCAAATACCTCGACACCATGTGATACCCGACGTTGCTGAAGAAACTGGACCAAACAACGTCCAGCGCGGGACATTCAACGACCAGGACACTCATGGCCACAAAGGTAGCACATGGGGCTTGCTGCCCGACATGGCGGAAGCGCAGAAAATGGAATCTCCGCAGTTCCAGTCAGGGAAATGAGCCCTGCAACATTAACATAGAACCTGAAAACCACTCGGTTGTAGAGGAAAATAGTCTTCCAAAGCGTCCAAAGGTCAATTTTCAGGTTCCTCTCTCTCCTCACTGCCAGGTCTCTCTTTTGGGAAAGGCCCCGTTGGAGGTCTCAATTGGTGACCTGGCAGGGAGGGTGGGTAGTGCTGGTATGTATACATATATACATTATAGTTCAGCTCTCTTCGCCGTGAGAAATCTCTTCTGCCGCTTGGGATGTCTATCATAGATGGGCTTTTGCAAGCATTCTGCAGGTTGCCAGTCTGAAACCAAGACGCTGACCACATCAAATCGAGCAAGCATCTGTGCAGTCTTCCACCCTACATCCAATGATATCAGCATGGCCTCCTTGGAGTTCTCCTACAGCTTGCTGCATCCGGAAAAAAAGAGCCCTCTGGAACAATCAACTGGGCTCCCACCCATGGCTTGAATCGTAGATGTCTATGTGTCATGACACGTCTCTGTCTCAAGTTCAGAGTCGAACGGTGCTTGAGAGAGCGCAAGCAGAGCGGCCGATCTTGGTGACCTCATTCTGCCAACCCGCCCGCCTGCCTTTGAGATCGGGCATGTCCACCCATGTCCCATGCGCGTGTCGGACTAGCCATTTTCATCCCAAAGCTCGGAACCAACTCACCCAAATGGATTGAACCAACTCGCTGTCACGGGGGCAGCGTACCCAAACATGTTTACAGTAGCATTATCCATTCAGTCGTGGAGATGAACAGGTCGCGTAGGGTAAAACAGGCAGTACCAGTTCCAAAGAACTTCCAAAGGGTCCAGAGCCATCCTGAGGATGTCCTGGATGCCCCAAAGACCATTCTCAGGAAGTACTTTGAGCTAGAAGACCATCCTCAGCAGCTATTTGGAGTCTATTGGACTACTACCTGTAGCTGGATGAATGAGGCCCTGGAAGACTTGAAGGAAGGAGACAGGATTCTTTGGCAGAATCTTTCGCCTCCAGTTAAGGCCAGCAACCCCTTTTCTGATGTATGTCAAGCATGCCGTTTCGGCAACCCAAAAATCATTCCCCTGTGAAGCTTTGGGATGGTTACACGTAATTATAAATCATGATGTTTAATGATGTTTATATATTCTCCAAATTGAAGGGACCTGGGTGTGATTCTATACCAACAGAGGTTACTGAAGAAACCGACTGTTCGACTATCCGAGTCAGTCCTGCCCTTTTGCGCGAGCAACATCCCAAAAAGCAGTCCCACAGAAACAAAGCCGGACCCCAAGAACAACAGCTTCAATACAGCTGGAGACACACACACACACACACCAGTCGGCTCATCCCCACCACCACCAACCACTGGTCCGTCCGGAGTTCAGTATCTATCGATCCTTGGATAAGGAAACCGGCCCTTTGAACACCAAGAAAGGCTAAAATCAAAGACCATGTAAAGATGAAAGTATACCAGTAGCATGTACCCATTGCTAGTAGGTTCGAGGCCATCTTCCGTACAGTAGCATGTACCCATTGTTTCCGCATTCCCTCCAAAGCATTCCCCATTTGCCTCAAGGTGTTGACCTTGCTGCCGCCGGAGCCATAGCGCCGCAGCTCCTTGGCGCCCGGCACCTTCGACGGCGCCACGCCCAAATCGTAGTCCTCCGGCGCAACGGGAAGGACATGGCGGCACGGGTTCGCACTGGCTTGGGGGTTTCGAATTCGGGCGCGCCAAGGGAAGTCAGGTTTGGTTTGTACTACATGGTTGGCCGGTGTGTTGTGCCCGGGATGGGAGGCCCTAGCATAGGGGCATCTTTAGGAAGGGTGTATACCGTGGAACTTTCCGAAGTGTTGATTTGTGGAGGCCCACACAAAAGCATTCTCCCCCAACAAGCAGGTGTTCATCTATACTTCTTCCCGCCATTCCTGGTTCTCAAAGGAGCCTGCCAAAATACGCGAGACACTCTGTCTGGAGTGTCTATACCTCTCCGTCCCTCCCTCTGTTGCCCGTCAAGGCGCCCCCTTCAGCAGGTGTTCGAGCCGCACGTTCAGAGCCTCGCACACCTTTGGTGCGATCAACTCCTGCCGGACCGTGATCAGAAATGAACATGAAGAGCAAGTACCAAAGAACTCATGCAGCGTTCTTCAAAGCATCTGAACATCTGAACATCTTTCTTTGGAGGCTTCTTTTTTCATGTTCCATCTGGTCTTCCACTCGATCTATGTCCGAGCGCGCGTCGCTTGTCGATTCCGACGCCGCGCCGGGAGGATGGTGAAGCCCTTCTCGCTGAAGGTCTCTGGATCGACGTCGGGGCATTCGACGTCCGGCTCCATGGCTCTTGGACGTCTGGGCGTCGGACATGGAAAGCGGCGCTCAGATCACGTCGTTTGTAGAAGATGGTCTCTGATGTGACTGGCCCAGGAAATTCCTTCATGTTGAGCAGCTGGAGTGTGCTCTCGGCCTTGCTGACAGTCTAGTTCTGATATGGAGTGATACTTTCTGAACTCAATACTTGCAGTACATCTTTCCCTTTTTTCTTTGGGCAAGATTGGGTCTAGATATTTCTTGATCAAACAAAGACTGTCATCTTGTGTCTCCCCTGGTATTGGTCACTTCTCTAATCGAAATGACGTGTTGCAGGTTGCACCTGCGAAATCAGCTGCAGAACATGCGCCACACGCGGAGGACCGTCAACCGTCCCGGTTGCCTTTCATCTAACGTGATTCAGGCGGATACCTGATTCTTTCCGCCACGCTGATTCTTTCCCTCACAAAAGGGCAAGAACTGCACACCGCCCAAAAAAGGACCGCCACTGGAAACGACCCGACACCGACTCCACCAACGAACCGGCTCCCAGGTTCAATCGGACCACCCGGCGTTTTCAGCATCTCTTCGCTACCATCGTCCGGAGACCGCAGCTTGGGCAGCACCACACCTGGGCGCAAAACGGTGACCACATCAGTCAAGTAGTCAAGGATGGGGAAATACTGAGGATAAAACAAAATACCAAAAACAACAAATTACCGAATCAAACATCCTTAAGAGTTCAACAAGTCTTTCTTGAATTCCATGATGTACGTTACCAGTAGCAGTGGATGATGGTTAGGTAGTAGAGGCCTTTCTCTAGAATAGTGATTTGCTTGTTTACTGACGGCTCTACAGGTGAGTTCGGACAAACCCAATATATATATATATATATAGACACCCCTGTAATTCCTTTGTTCCGGTCAACTCAGTCCGCTTAAACGATGACACAGGTCACAGGCTTGGACGGAGGATGAGAGATGAACCACGAGTTCGTCGAAGTGCACACAGAGGACATGACTGCATCCGAAGCTGAGACGACACCCTTCACACTCAAGGAATGAAGGTATACGGGTATACCCTGTGAGTCAAAGACTATCAAGAACATGGTCTTTAGGTGCCCTGATATGAATTGTCCTTTTGGTCTTTGTACTTCTACCAGTCGGGTTGAAATGGGGCATGTATTGAAATAGGCTAAATCCCCTAAATCCCCTCAGGAGACTCCCCAGGTCTGTGGAAATTCCCAACAGACCTGCAATACCGAACAACCATTGTTTCATTGAGGGTCTGAACCTCTACAAAACCAGATGAAGCTTTTTTAAAATGGTCTTTGACTTCCAGGGTTGATTCAAGAAAACCCAAGCCCGAAGAAACACCCGAAAACTATGGGAAGTACACCAGAACCTTGATGTGGGATGGGGAAATCCAGTCGCTGAGACGCTCTTTTTGACTATTTCTTTGAACTCGTTGGCTTCGCCGCCTTCACCCGCTCCTTCTTCTGCTTCTTCTTCCAAACCACGGCCTTCTTGTGAGACGCTTCGAGCTCGGCCTCGCTGTGGTCCTTCGGCTTCACATGAAAATGCTGATTTTTTCCGTTGATTCGGCACTGGGCACGCCACTTCTGACTCCTCCGCTCCCAGGTCACCCCGGGGTAGGGCACCTTCGCCTCGAAGATCGGCAGCTCCGAGAAGCGACCCACGGCCGTCACCTTGCGCTCCAAGCCGTGGAGCTTCGCGAGCTCCAAGGCCTTGGACTCGGCGGCAGCCTTGTCGGTGAAGTAGCCGCCATGAATTTTCTTCTTTGGCCCCTTCCTGGCGTTCTTGGGGGCGAGCTGCACAAGCCATTTTTTTTCCTGGCTTATGCCACCTCACCCCCGGCACCTCGCTGGTGAAGTTGGGGTCCACGGGCTTCGGCTCCTTGAGGATGCCCTGTTTCACCAGCTCGGCTCGGAAGGCCTTGGCCGCCTCCAGCGCGGCCGTGTCGGCTTCGGCCTCGGTGAGGCCCTTCTTCATGAACTTGCTGAGGGAGAACGTCCGTGCTCCCTGCTTCTTACCCTTCTTGTCAAAGAGTGGGAAATTGACTGCCCACACCCAGCAGCCCTTGTTCCACGTCACATTTGGAACCCCACTCTGCTTTCCCGAGTTGTGTCTCCGGAAGCGCACGGGTTTCGCTGATGTCGCGGGAGCCTCGGGAGCTTGAGGGACAGAATCTTGAAGCGCCTTGACACCCTTCCCAAATTGGGGGAATGGAATCTGATTTGGCACCGGCGCGGCTTCGTCCATCTTGACGAAAGCCTCAATCAAAGTCTGGGCTGCTAGCTTTCTTTGTGTTTCCCATCGAGCTTGGCGGCGACGCTTGGCAGTGGGAGGGATTGCTGGCTCTACTGCATCGGTGTTCGTGGCAACCTCTTCAACCTCCTCTTTGACCTCCTGCCCAACGATGGTAGCTGCATCCTGCAGCATCTCTTCCTTCATCTCTTGGAGCTCCTTGTCAGTTACACTTGAGAAGTCCTCCCACATGGACTCACCTTCTCCTACCTCCTCTTTGGCTTCCTGCTTGACCTTGTGTCCAACAATCATAGTGCTAACACCCGAGGTACCGATTTGATCTGGCTACTTGCCGGCCTAATCTTCTGAAATGCTCGGGCCACAAACTCATCAGCACAAAGCACACATGACGTGAGCTTTAAAGATTCAAATTTGCTCATGCTGGCCGTTGCCGATGGTCCATCTCTATCTCAAAATGAAACCACTACTTCCACCTGCTTGCTTTCCACTCTCCTTTTGCATCTGTCTCCCCTTTTCCGGGCCTCTTGTCACCCCTCCAACCGCAGCTCCATGGCCAACGCGAACCCTCCGCGACGCAGCCGGACGGAAGTGGTCTTCGATTTGGGGCGATGACATCGTTCACCTTGATGGGCTGGAGTTCGTGTTAGATGGTATGGGATTTGGGGGGGAGGAGAAAGCGTTCAAGAGCATGGGTGACGGTCCAGTGTTTGCAGATAGGTCTGAAGCTTTCATGCCTCAACACTTGGTCCTCTTTTTTTTGGTGGGCATCTTTGGTTGGTTATTGCTTGTCATTGAGAACTTGTTCTGTAGCTCATTCGACCAAGTCGACCAGTTCTCGTTCTTTGGTCGCGCGGCCCGACTCCGTGGACCCCGGAACGGACCGCACACGTGGACCGTGGACCTCGATCCGGCGGAAACTCGGTCCGAGCGATTCGGGGGTCGGACGTCGGATGGTTCCGCCATGTGACGAGTTCCCTGTCACCCGTCGGAAGTCCAGTTCGACGATAGGACCAGGAAGTTCCCGTACTCAGGTCCCCGTTCTTCAGACCATTCTTTTTATAGTCGACTTGACTCCCAGGGTTCACTTCTTTCTTCTCTTTCTGTAGTGAGCCATGTAGTGACCTCAACTGGTACGGTGGACGGTCTTGATCCTGATTTACTTACCAATGAGGCTTTGGCCTGAGATCTCTCAGGCGACACCCACGAAAAAAAGATCGGAAGACAGCCCTTCCTGTCCGGACTACTCCATCGATTTGCTCCCTCTCCTGCTATAGGCAGCGTCCTTTTTCCTTCGCCCGACGCGGAGAAACCGTGACGAGTTCCGTCGACCCGTCAGTTGCGGCCTCTCAGCAGCGGACCGGCTTGGCCTTGACCTTGCGCGCCGGCCTGGGCGGGGTGGAAGAGTGGCGCTGGTCGTCAGAACGAGCCCCTGGAGATCAGCTGAACTGGTGGAGATTGGGTTTTGAAGGACCTCACGTAGACACCCCTTGTCTCCTATCGCAGCCTCCATAGATTTCGTCAGAGCTCAAGTTTGCTGTTGACTTCTGTTGGAGCAAGCATAAAAGGCTCACGGAGACTTGAAAGGATTAAGTCATGCGTATTTGTGAGGCAAAACGGTGGGCCTGACCCTGTCTACAGGAAGACTCCCCCAAAATACAAAAGTCCTTCCACCCCAGGTGGGCGACCGCTGGCGATCAGTCCCATGACCAGAATCAAAGACTTCCCTACGAGATTCTACGAGTCGCAGCAGCCGATGAGAAATCAACGCCCAGTTAAATCCTCAACCATTCAATATCGATCTTTTTTTGATTCTGTTTCATCTACCATCGTCTCATGTCCATATATTCCTCGCAACCACTTCCTTCGTCGGAGCCTCTGCGCAGGTGCCGGCGCCGGAGACTCTGCCTGGGCCCGGTCTCCGAACAGGGCGAAGGTCGGCGCCTGTCGCCGGTCGTCGCCGGTCTCGTTGATATCGTTCGCTCCAAACGAAACGAACATTGTCCACCCGGTCCACCCTCTTCGTAGTCCTTTGAAACCTCCAAGGAAGCAAGTTCTTCCACGTCCATGCAAGTGAGAACGCAGGGGACCCGTTCATGCTGAGCGTCTGCTCAGGTTTTGGAGGCTGCGAAACGAGCGTCTTGAGCTATCCCAAAACGTGATTGGAAGTGCTCAGCACAGCAGCTGAACATTGGAGTCATTCTAAAGATTCTAAAGGAATACATCTCTGAATCACCACCGGTCGTTCCAGCCATGGCCCGGAGAGCGCCTTGGCAGCTTGACGCGGACCTTGACTGACCTTCCCCTTCTTCGCCTGCTTTTCACCTCGAACGCTGCGCAGTCGGTGCACAGCACGTGAAAACGCTACAAAAGTGTGGAGTTGTAGAGGTCTCTGGTCGGTTCAAGGTCAAAAGGTCTCATCTTCGACGCAGGCTGCCCAGCGATGGAGTCTCTGCTAAGTCGGCAACTTGGCTGTCCTTACTTCGTAGGTCCTTTGCTAAGAAATCCCTTCTAAACCAGAAGGACTAAGGAGTACGCTTGAGGGCAGTCAAAGGGAATGAATTGCCAGGCCAGTAGTGCAAAGCTGGGAACCCACATAGTGAACCCCGATACGAGTTTTCAGTTCGTTTTCAGCTTTACCTTGATTTCAAAAACGAGCATATTGAAGGTGGTCAAGGGAACTACACTACCCTATATTTATACAAAAACACAGTCAAAAACACATAAAACCATATTGGCGACGTTTCCCAGCAAAGATGGGAACATCGATTTTCATCAGCTTGCAGGGTTCACACCAAACAATTACGCGGTGTTCATTGCCAGACTGAGGTTGTTCTCTTTTGGGGCACCCCTCGACTTGCGGCGTCCAGACCAAGTCGCTGTTGTGGTGCTTCGCCCCAGACTGCGGCGAGGCGGGGAACCCGACATGGATCGGAGAGGCTCGGGGGTTGGGGGGTTGGCCTGTTCAAGTCTACCTGTTCGGATCTCCAAAAGAGTCGACATGTCGACGCAGAGTCGACTGAGGTGAGAAAGCACCTCTAAAGGGCGGTAACGTTTCTTTGGATTTGCTCAAAAGACACACAAATTCCAAAGAAACATGTAGATTAAACCTAAACATAGACTCTTAGAGGACTATGGAAGGCAATGTTCAGATTTGTGGGTTGGCGGCCATCTTCCGTAGTTGGATGGCCATCTCGTGAAGCCACCTACAGTGTGTAGGGCGAGAAAATATCTATTGCCAAGCTGGATGCTTTCAACAACTCCAAACCGATGGATGTCCTGAAAAAGCGAGCGAGACAAGTTGAAACAACATGGGTGTGCATTGGAATAGGAGAGTCTCCAACCACTGGTTTTTTAGCTCATTCTTCCATGTGCTTGGCCTCTAACTGAAGGGTCCCCCTATTCCAAACACACTTTTTGCGCTTCATGCCTTGATGTGGGGCTCCTCTGCCAGTGGCTGCGCTATGCTCGATGGTCTGTTGGGAGTATTCCAAAAGCACCCCAAAACACATCACATGACTTCTGGGGCTCCTCCCGTTTGCCACCCGTCCGCAAAGCAGTGCTGCGGGGCCATTACGCGCGGTGCTACGGCACCGCTACGACGCCATGCCGCCTGTGGAGATGGAGGCCCCTCTCCTGAACCGGAGGACCCAGTCCTTCCAGTCCCACGGACCTGAAAGGGACTGACAGATTTGCATAACGAGAAAACAGTACACACACTTGGGGGGGGGTCTGTATCTTTTTGGAGCGCTCCGTGTAAGGGAATCAGCGGTCCAATCCGCGAGTCCCATTGAGTGTTTGGGTATTGCTTGGCTGCTTGGTGTATGTTGATGTTGTTGATGTGCTAAAAGACGAACGAACGAGAACTTCTGCAGAAGCGTGCTGCTGCACTCCGCAGACTGGGCGCAAAGGTTTCTCAATCAAAGAGTCTAGATGAACTTTGACGAACCATCTGTTCACTCGTATACAGGTGACCTATACAAATACAGGTCACCTTCCATACAGATACAGGCGCAAAGGTTTCACTGTATACAGGTGACCCTTCCCTTCCATCCCTTCCATCCCTACATGTAGGTTCAGCATGGTGGGCACCCGTCCTCCACGCGAGGATGGCGCCGTTTGGACCTCGGTGCAGCGGTTGAGAGGACGGTGGTCCGACTACTGGCATCCTAAAGCCGTCCTGTCCACGGCAACCATGCAGGATTTAAGGATTTTCAGATTTTTCCAACGACGGCCTTTCAAGCAACAACGCCTGCTGTTTATGCCTGAGTTGAGTGCCACACACAGACACCCAAGCAGTTTACAAACCACGCCTTCCAACACCTCAAAAGCCTTGTTTCGCTTCCTGTCCTGCATCCAACCCCGATGCCACGACCGACATGTTCCGTCCACGCGTCGTCCACACGGAGGCGGACGCGTTCGTCGGGATCCGCTCCGAAGCAAGCACCGATTGGAAGTCCTTCAGATTGGAGGCCATAACATCTCATTTCCATCTCTTAGGAATTGAGACATGTACTTGTATATCCTGGCAAAGAAGCAGGAGTTTCATCTGCTGAACCTCTTTGGTAGTTTAGATGTTCTTGGCAAAGTGCGCGGGGGCCTCTATCACTCAGGAGGTTGGCGGCTTGCAGGGCTTCTTGGCCTTCGTCAGACCCCCAGGCTGCCCGGACCACCACGGCGGGAGAGGACTTCAGCGAGTTGCCTGGCTCAAGTGGCACCGCCACCATGCAGAGGGGGCCGCTGCGGATGGCGGACGGTGAGTGGTGTGGCATAGCAAAACGCCTTGGAGCAAACGCCGCAACTGAGTTGCTAGGGGTCTTCTGAGCTTTCTTTTTGCACTTAAAAACCACCGTCTTTGCCTACCCCAGAGAGACTCATGACTCATCAGTGATGAATGCTGACAATTCGGTCTTTCCAGAGCCCACGTTTCCACGTCCCCCAAAGGTTCGGTCTTTCCGCAGGTGATCAACGACGGATCTCCTTGTGAGGAGGCGTGGAGGTGCACAGTGTCCGACGGGTGTTCGCACGTTTGGCTCCCGCCTGGTAGTGGATGCACTTCCTGTCGCCGAAGGGAAGGTGAAAAGATGGCTGGTAGATCTGGTAGATCTGGTGGGGGGGGGGGCAGGGTTCAATGGAAGTGATGAGGTGGGTTGATGAAACGTCTGGTGGAACTTCTGTGGATATAGGCTAGGGTTGGGCATGTCCCATTACCAGCAACAATGGATGATCGTGAGCAGTAAAGACATTTCCCCAAAACAAAGAGCATCTTTTACTGAGTCTTACTGGTAATGGGATAGGGCATTCCAGGAATGTACTGGGAAAACGAAGCGACGCAACCAACTCGTACAGTCGTCACAGAAGCAGTCCTGAAAGTAATTTCTCATTAGACCTTCAGACTTGTCCTATGTCTGAAATTTAGACTTGTCCTATTGAATCCTATTGATGAATCCTCTGATAGAACATGATAGAACATGCTTTGCTTCTCTACCTCGTTCCTATACAGCAAGCAATGAGGACCAGCCTCTATGCTATGCTCTCCCTGGTTGACGCTCTTGACGTGGAGCATCGACGCTATTGACGGGGGGGTAGCCACGCGGTGAGTAGGGAGAACGCGGTCGGAGTATAACCCAGACACGCCCCATGGGACTGGCATATTGACCTATCAGGCCAGGGGTGGTGCCAGGGGGTCAATGTGGGCCATATATGGTGGTCCCATGGACTGTCAGGATGTGGCCTGTAATCAGGCTGTGCACTGGCCCCCTTAAAAAAGGGGTAGGTGTTCTGCTGCCGTACAGCAACCTGAGTGGTATCGCCAGCAGCAAGCTTGGCTTCAAGGCCACTAATTCGGGCTCTATCCCAATGAAAGCGTTGCCAGTTGTCGGTACAAAGTGCATTTCCACGTGGCCCAAGATCCAATGTAAGTAGATTCCACCACGGGCACCACAGCGCCCATGGCGGCGAGGTAGGGCACCCAGCATCGCAAAGCTGAAGACTAAAGTCCGCAAAGATCTTTCTTTGCTTTCCTTTCAAAGGGCCAACCGGTAGTCACTCAGTCTCTTCCTTCCTCTTCCTCCAGTGCCAACTGGTGCTTCAGGATGGGGTCGGACACAGCCGTGGCAATCCTGAAAGGTGGTCCATTTCTGCTGCAACTAACCTGCCTCCTTCGAATCAACGAACAAAAAGAGATGCCTTTTCCAGGTGCCCCCAAGCACAGAAACTCCCAAGAAAACCTGAGAATCCCCAACACTAATGCAAAGTCAGGATTAATCCCCCCTAGTTATATAATCCGAGCCCACAAAGCCACCGGGGTTTGCATTAATCTCCAAATCTCACCTGGTTCCTGGTCTTCTGAGTCGGAACGGCTTTGCCCACAGCTTCACCTTTGCGACTTAGGCCTCGATCCCACTGGGCCCCTGGCATTGCTTTGGCTTGGTCGCTCCTCGGGGCCTTGGCTGTCGACGAATTGCACGGTGCGAAGGACACCAATCGCGGCCATTTGCGCCGTTGGTACAGCAATTGAGACATGAATCATATAACTGAGACATTACAAACATCACCATGACTAACCCCTTGTCAATTGCACCATGCGGCAGCAGCCGCATTGATGCATAAACCAACTCCCCTGACACGGTCCTCCTTACACAAGTCCCTTTCGCCATCGTTCGCCCACCTACTCCACTGCCTCTGCCGGACATCGACGACCCAGGCAGCCCGTCTCCGTCGCTGGGTTCGGTTCGGCAACGCTTCCTGAGCGGAGAGGCCGGCGGTGAAGACCAACCAGAGTCTTCTCTCCAGCATATTGAAGCACAAACAGACCAATCAGACCAACAGAGTCTTGAAGCACAAACATCTTGAGACCAACCAGAAGCATATTGTGTCAATTGTGTCTTCAATATGCCTCAAACATGGTGAAGCCTTTTGAAGCACACAACGTTGATTCCACTCCAAACATATATGCACTCTAGTGTACTTTTTCATGAATGACTTGATGTCAACAATGTGAAATACTGTGAACTCCGCCTCCTGCACTCCATTCCCTTTGGCCTACCAACATAAAGGACACTTGTAATGGCTCTATCACTGCTGAGCTTTTCGGCTGTTTGCTCCATCCAAACCTCCTTGCGGCGTACCGCCTCGGGCTTGGCCTAGCGCAGCTGCTTTGGGCTGCGGGGCGGATTACGAGGGCCCGGGAGTGATGAAGCAAGAAGCAGCGAGGCCTTCATTTCCATCCCTCATGTTTGTTAAAACAGTGACCTCTGTTTAAACAGTGGGCACCCGCGAAGAGACACATCTACATTGGGGCGGAGCGCAAAAGTCACCTGGGCGAAGCATGAATGAAGCATCCTTCTCCCGAATGGACCAGCTGGTGCCACCGCGGCTGGTCCATTTGCCCTGTTGAGCGTATTTTCTCGGTTTCACCAAAAGCTCCTTTCACCGAATCATGCTTCCTCGCACCTAAGATCTGCACCAAATAATCCCTACAAAACAGCCACTTGCGGTTGACAAACCCCCAACTTGCCATTACCAGGGCCCGTTTGGAGGATGATGGTTAGTAAAGACCTTTCTCAAAAATAGCGATGATTTTTTCCAACTGTTACTTCCAAGAAATAGAATATAAAAATTGCTTTCTCTTGGTTCTAAGGAGGGGTTGCAGTAGTAGTTCACCTCAGAAACTATGGGGAAGAAATGGGAAGAATCAGCAAAAACGAAGTCGTCCGTCCGTTCACCACGTTCAACCCAAATACGTCCTGGTCCCGCCAGTCGCCTCCTGGGCCACCGTCGATCGCTTTCGACCTGCTGACAGCGAGCGCGACCCAAAAACGGCCAATGTGGATTACGCCAGTCCTCCACGACCACGAAGAAGAAGGATTTGTTCTATAATATTGGCTCTATATGATTTGGCCGAATATTTTTTTGACCTTTCTTGTTGTTCTTTCCTTTTCCGTTTCGTTTGCACCCCGATCACAGCAATGAGTCATGAGAAAGAGCGGGAGATCCCGCCATGCTTGACCATGCCCCAAAAGGAGTTCACCACTCACCTGGAACCGAAGGACCACTCCCCCTCCCACCATGAAGTGTGGGGCAGTGGCTGGCGTGTTATCCGGCTCCCCGGCTTGGCTCCCCGGCGGCCCAGTCGCCGCCGCACCCTGGGGAAGGAAGGTCTGGGGAAGAAAGGTCTGGAGGTTCTCATGATATCACCATATCAGCTCATCTCTGTGGAGGTCTCACCCATTTTGGGTGAGAAGGTTCGAAGAAAGAGAAGAGGAAGAACAGGAAACGGAACAAACCAACCAAACAATGACAGGACATTGTGAACATTGAGGAAGAATAGGTTTTGTTTTCTTCCACATCTTTAGGGCTTTAACTTCCCCCAATAGACCCGCACCTTTGTCCTGCTATGTTCTTCCTACCTGCATCCTCCCTTCGCCACCCATGGGACGTTCAACGTTCGCAAATCGGTCGCGCGTATTGAGGACACGAGTAAGTACTGAGCGGCCGCGCATGTAGACGATGAGGACCAAACAAAGACCTCATGCTGATGGCTGGCCATCCATGGCAGGGAAGCAGAAGTATGCCCGGTGCCTGTTCTCATTTGAGCCCTGAACTGGTGTGAGTCGTCAAGCCTTCTCAAAGAAATCATCGCAACTATTCCTCCGTGTCATGTGACTGCTTCAAACATCTTGAACATCTTCAATGCTAGACACTTAGCACTCAAAAGAACTAGGGAAGCCAGAAAAAGGTGCGACCGAGATATGGATGTGGATTGAAAGAAAACGTCCACTTGGGTCACGATTTGAGGCGGTGTGGAATGGAAACCGATTCCACCTACGGTGCTTAGATCTGATCAGGGGGACCTGGAGGCTCCTCCTTACACAGAATCCCTCCAACTTCGGGTCTTCAAATAGGTTACCTTCCTCCAGATCCATCTTAGGTCCACCTTAGCTCCCTGAGTTTCCAAAAGACTTCCCAAACCTCTTTTTCTGAAACCTCCCGTTCTCCACTCCCAAGGGCTCCACACGCCCCCGCCCATCTTTCCCTCCCACCCTCCCACCCCCGCGGAGGCTCTTGGCCGAGACGCCGCCGCAGGCCACGGCCACGATCACCGCGGCCACTAACTCGGTGCTGAGCCCCGGCGCAGCGAGGCCTACGGAGGTGGGCAAACGGACGCGTCAACGCCACGTCTGACGCGGCCAGGTGGTGAAAACCGACCCTTTTGACCGGGCGGGCAACCGGTTCATCCAAGCACGGAGCAGTTCATCTCCGGTCATTCGATTGCCGGATTTCACCCACCTGGAGTTTGGGATGCCAAGAATTCTTAAGAAGTACTGGATGGCGGAAGAATATCCACTACCAAGGGCAAGGGGGGCTCACCGTTTCCGTTGCAATGAAGCAGTTGTAGTTCTAGTGGACACCAAATCTGATAGAACCCTAATCGCACATTCCATACCATGATTGGGAAGTCGCCAATTCTTGGAGACAATCTTGAAACATGTCGTTCTTTCTGCTAGCGCCCTCCAAAAAGTCAAACTTCGAGTGTAGTTAGGGTAGTTCTGCCTCCAGTTTAGGACTCCAGAACACCACACAACTAGGCAAAACGACCGTGCTGTAAAAAGGAACCTCAAACGTAGGAATTCTCAGTGCACTCTTTCAACCCACCGATGCCCTTTTTTCAAATCCGCCCCCGATGCCATCCGCTGACGATGCCCCCGGCCGATGCCGTCACGCCCCCGTGCGTTGTCTTCGCCTTCTTCCACATCCTGCCGCCCAGCCGCCAGCTCGTCGGCCTCGCTCCACCTCAAGGCGGTGAGTCTAGGGGCTGTCGCATGGTCTACAAGACTTCGATCAGGTTGGGGTGCGTTTAGATTTCCCATTCCAAACATATCCATTGAAGAGTGAGTGAACATTCAAATCGATTAATTTGTATAGATATGTATACCTGGACCCTCCTGTCGGGGTGTCCTGGCCGGACTACCCTACACTACCTATATAGGCTTCCAATGGGCACCCTTTGGAGGGTCCTGGTAGATAGTTGTAGTATGTTTTCGATAGAAACGAGGCACTGCCCTTTTCGCCCTCCGTGGCTTCCTCCGCTGTCAGCGACTGAAGCTCGGCGCCCGAACGCCGCACTGCTCTTGAAGCCGCCGGCTCCTGCCGACCAACGAGGGTGGAGAAGTGCTTTAGATCAAGTCCCGCCTGAGGGTAGTTGTGGAGAGGAGAGGGGTCTTGCTGTTTCGAAGCGTTTTTACTATTTCTTTAATTTTTTCCCACGGGCAAAGAGCTGTTGGGAAAGAGTCTCTCTCTTTCGTTTTCACATTAGGAAGATCTTCACTTGTTCTCGCTCAAATCCATGTCACCCAGGCGTGTGTCGTAGAACAGTCAAACCCCAAGTTCGATCTGTGGACACATCGCAGGTTCCGTTCGATCAGAGTCGCAGGTTCCTCTCCAGATTGCCTCCCAACTCGAGAGTCCCGCGTGGAGTACATGATACATTTCTTTCTGAATTTGCAGTGCTTTTTTTTCCATTCGTCATTCCATCCGCCAGTCGGCGGTCCTGCGCCATCTTCGGAGGCTTCCTCTGCCTTGGTTGCACCAGGCACGACCAGCGGCGAATGCATCTCCCCAAACCCAAATCATCGGATTGGCCTGACTCAACATGGCCTTTCTCTGGGTAATGATGTCTGGGTCGTCCGCTCACCCACCATTGCTGTGGCGAAAAACCGTGACGAATGGTTTTGGAGGCTTTTGGTTCACAGCACCAGGGCTTGGGCAAACAGCTCCCTCACTTGAAGAACCCTTTCCACCCGACAGCCCTCGGTTTCGTCCCAACACTCCACCAGGTCGGAAGCCTAGAGCGCTTTGCAAACGAAATAACGGGCCCCACCAACCAGTCGGTCCACGGGTCCGCCCCTGCTTCACCGGCGGACTCCTACCGATCCAAACACCCCATTCCGTCGGGTGACTGCTACCAGTGCTTCACCAGCAGTGATGCTCTGAACCGCCTCACACGGGCGCGGCCGGTGCCGGTGCGGCAGGTTCTCCTGTTATGTTGGACATGGAAAGACCGGACTCCGTTGGATGCTAGAAGGACCTTTGGCTGATCATCTGTTGCCGACTTCACTCGATATCGAATAGCATCTCCCAATTGTTCACAAGAGTACTTGAGTACTGGCTTGGTTGCATGGATGATCCAACCATTTCCACGAGAAGGCCCGGCCCGGCCGATAAACGCATATGGGCCTGTCTTGTCGCTCTTTGGACAGGCCAGAGACGATGCCGAAAGGGGTCCGGGAGGCCACGGGACGATCGGTCAGACCCACCGGGGGTGGGTATGACCGACGTGTCGACTTCCAAGGCCAGCTGCTGAGGGTGGCAAGGGTGAACTGTTGCAGAAGGCGGTCTTTCTGTCTGTCTTTCTTTCGCACGCATGGTGTCAGAAGACTCAGCGCCTTGCCGAGATGAATTCTTAATTAGTGACAGATTAAAGTCAGGGCCAGGAGGACTAAAAATAGGCAGGAGGTCACAACCGCTTAGGTCAGGGACTAGTTCTCACAACCTCGTTTGATAGCACTTGCTAGTCTGGGAACCTCTAGCTCCGGAGTTCATCTCCTCATTCCCTGCCGAGTTGCACCAGTCTGTTGTTTAAGACGTCTGCTGGTGATATCTGACTTCTTTGGCGCTTCAGTGGTTCAAATTCATTTGGATTTGCTGTCCAGCGAGCAACAAGAACACACTCAATTCAGCCACTCACTAAGAAAGAAAAAGCACATCAAAACCAAGCAACATCGGCTGAAATTGAGTTCCTAACTAAACCGGTGTGCGCACATTCAGCCACCTGTGTTTCCGAGCATCCAAAACCGAAACACTGGGAGCTCCCTGAGCCAAACCGGGCTTGGAACAGCAAACCTCCACGTCGTTCCTGCGCTTGGCGTAGTCCAAAGGCCTCGGTACGCGCGGAAGAACCGGAGGGGGGAAGCGTTTTGGGCGTTCGGCTTTGCCCCGCTTGAAGTCTGGGTGGATTTTCAAGATCTTTTCTCCAAACTTTGACTTCAACTCCCAAAGATCCCACCTCTCTTAAAAAGAGGGGCCGGTCTCTTCCTCGTGGGCTCGTAGGGGAACCAGCCTTTTCATGCACCACCGGAAAAAAGGTCCATGGCAAACCGAAAGGGGCCACTCTGACGAACACATCACATGGTTACGTGGACGTCCCGGCCCGGAAGACTAGTTTCCTTTAACGAACACGGGGTTCTCCACTTCCATGTGATGTGTTTGTCATAGTGTTACCTGGCGTCGTCACGAAACGGTGGCCTTCTGTGGTGTTCACTTCTGTACTCCCTGGGCCTCCCTGCGTCAAACCCTCAGCATCCTGGCGGTGTCAAACAGCTGAAGAGGAGGCGAAAACGAAAACGGAACGGTTTCATCGCTCCACACAGCCCGACTGGGTCCCGAACCAAACCCTATGGTCCAGACCCGAGGATTCGGGTCCGACCCCTGCATATGAGGGTCCAGGAGCATCTAGGTGAATGTTTTCGATTGCGACGATCCTGTTGAAGAAATCCAAGCACCACCTATAGAAGCCCCCAAAAATGGAAATTGGTAGGCTGTCATCATTAGGCCGTGCTCGATTTCTTGCAAGAATCGTCTCTTTTCGTTCCTTATCTTAACATCCTCTCTATATTTGGAAGACCAAAAACACTGAACGGGGACCGACTCCGTTTTAGCTGCTGCCTTTTGGCTCTAGTCACCCACTCTCCGGGCATTCGTCACCCAACGTGTGGAGGGCTGCGGGTCACACGTCCAACCGTCGGGGCCGTCCAAGCCGGTGCCACCGTCGAACGAGCTCGTTCGACAGCTCTCTCGGGAGGGGTGCCGGGAGAAACGAAGAAACCACACCAAGAAGCCTTGAAGCCACGTCTTGGCACTTAAGACACGACCAACCTGTCTGGGACTGCCATATAAGAACTGCCGAGAAACGGCCACAGGTGGTTGACGGGGGGTCTGTCTGGGGCGGCCTGGCCGTCGCCGTCGGCCTCGCAACACTTGAGCCAGGTGGAGGCCTCCACCAGGACTCAGCGCCGTCCAGCCCCCGTTTTCCCTTTCCTTTTCTGACTGGTGCGACTCGCGTGGATCCAATAGAATTTGCCATTGGGGGCGAAACTTCCCTGATTCCCTACGAGTCGCACCAGTCAGTTTTCTGACCGTTTCATCTGATCTCCGAGATAGACGAAGTCCAGACCCCGTGCTTCCCCCAAAAACGGATGGACCTGGACCTGTCTGGTTACCTGTTTTGGAGTACACCCAGGAATCGGACCGGAGAAAGAAGGTTTTTGAGTCCAAGGAGAATCGGTCTGCCCCTTTTTTCCACCACCGGCCTTCAGTCGGTAAAAATGACGTCATGCTTTCAGTTCACCAAACGTACTGAAACAGTTCCACATTTCCAGTTGCCTTCAAGTCAGTTGCAGCCCCCTTGGCGACCAACAGCCGCACACCTCAGGCGAAGCATCGCGCCCAGACCGGCGAGGTCGCTCAGGGCGAAAGGTTTTCACTGTGGAGGTCGATCTTCCCAGGGAGTCGGTCGAAGATGATCCAACGACCGTTTTCGGCCGGAAACCGCCCATCGCATGCCCCCCTCGTATTGCATGAAGCACATACTGTACTTACTTTTTTTGCTTCATTTTTCGTAAGGTAGACTCTTGAGGTACATACACCACCCCCAATTGAATTGAACATCCTCTTCAAAGGGGAGGTTATTAATCAAGAGTCTACATGATCTATGCAGCCAGCTTCCCACCACTCCAGCCTGGCACAGCCTGGCGCCCAGGCTGTTGCTGGCACCGAGGATCACCGCCAAGTGCAAGGCACTTTGGTTCTGCCTGCGTCGCGGCGTCCGGCGCGTACAGTGGGAAATACGAAGCACATCGGATCCATGCTATCCACTTCTGCGCAAAAGCTCTAGGACTTTGGCCTTCCAAGAGGTATGTCATTCTTTCCCTGGTTTTCCATGTCCTTGATTTGGAAGCTGCAGTGCACAAGCTCCCAATCAATCTTCTTGAGAGAAATCAATGTCAATGCCCATCGCCTACGAACATTGCCCATTCATCTCCACGCTGCGCTCCGCTCTGGTAGTCTATCACCGTCGTTCTCCACATGGCCTCCACAGTCGTAACCGCCATCCCTTGACGTTCCATGTCCGACCTGCCTGTTGCTCCGTGAGAGCAATCGACCGCTGGTGTCTGCAGCTAGCCTGGCCAGCTGAGGACCGTGGGTCGTGGGTCGTCTTGCAGAAAACAACACATGGCCGTGGGTCGTTCTGCACCCCTTCCAGAAACTGGCCGAAGCCTTGCAGTCAAACCAAAGGGCAACAATGTTGCTAGCGGGGGTGAATCAAGTGTCTTGCTACATCATCAAACACCATGGCTCACTGCCGTTCTTACGTCCACATGCCAGTGCTCTTGCCAGTGCTCTTAACAACATTCCAGGCTGCTCATCAGTGCTGCTCATCATCCCCGTTCACAACTGAGCGCCCCAAAAAACCGGAGGAGAAATTGTCCCTTTTCGGGTCAGTGGCAGTAAGGTCCTAGTAGCTTCTTGTTTCAATTCTAATTAAACTTAAATTCAATTCGAATTCTTGTTTCTATTAGCTTCTTGTTACTAGTAGTAAGGCCAGGAGCCCCGATCGTAGCCGAAGCTTGTTCCGTTCGTAGCATCCTCTACCCCCCCTCCAGAGAGAAGCGTGCCAGAATCACATCACATTCACCACCTCTGTGCTATCTTCGCCTCGGCGGGTCGTGACTTTGTCGACCGGTTTCGTGACACCGCGTCACGAGTCATCCTCGCAACGCGTGGATCCATCCGAGGAGGAAAACCCGTACCCAAAGGAAGCTGCGGCGGCCCATCCCCTTCAGAAGACCAACTATCTTCATAGATGCAAATACCAAAAATATCAAAAGAACATCTACCAGTCTGCCAGTCAAAAAAGAAAGATCAAACACTATAAGGCAATTTTGCTGTTTGCTGTAAGCACGCCAAGCTAAGGACATCTCATTTCACAGGTTCTCTCTTCACCAGTTTCCCTCTTTCACTCCCGTTCGCTTCTTTTCGCAGAAACGCGATCGTCGGTGTCTCGTGCCTGATCTGTCTGCAGACTTCGAGGTTCTTAACATATGTTGGCTGGCATGGGTGAAAGATGGTGAAAGGCAACCGGTAAATCACTACTTTGTGGCTTTCTCCTTCTCCTGCTTCTTCTTCCAGGACACTTGATTCAAGAAAATATCGCCAAAGAAAACCCGAAAACTATGGGAAGTACACCAGAACCTTGATGTGGGATGGGGCAATCCAGTTGCTGACACAAATAGCTCGAATCCACTCTCTTTTTGACTTCTCATTGGCTTCGCCGCCTTCACCCGCTCCTTCTCCTGCTTTTTCCTCCAAACCACGGCCTTCTTGTGAGACGCTTCGAGCTCGGCCTCGCTGTGGTCCTTTGGCTTTGCGCGGAAACTTCGGCACCGCGCATGCCACTTCTGACTCCTCCGCTCCCAGGTCACCCCGGGGTAGGGCACCTTCGCCCCGAAGATCGGCAGCTCCGAGAAGCGACCCACGGCCGTCACCTTGCGCTCCAAGCCGTGGAGCTTCGCGAGCTCCAAGGCCTTGGACTCGGCGGCGGCCTTCTCGGTGAAGAAGCCGCCATGAATCCTCTTGTTTGGTCCCTTCGTGGCCTTGTTGGGGGTGAGCAGCACTTGCCACTTTTTGCTCGCTTTGTCCCAGCACACCCCTGGCACCTCGCTGGTGAAGTTGGGGTCCACGGGCTTCGGCTCCTCGAGGACGCCCTGTTTCACCAGCTCGGCTCGGAAGGCCTTGGCTGCCTCGAGCGCCGCCACGTCGGCTTCGGTCTCGGTGAGCCTTCTTCATGAACTTGCTCAGGGAGAACTGCCGAACTGTTCGGCCGCCCTTCTTGTCAAAGAGGGGGAAATTGACTTCCCATGCCCAGCAAGTTGGGTGCCACAACACACCTGGAACCCCACTCTGCTTCCCCGAGTTGTGTCTCTGGAAGCAAGTTGGTTTCTCTGATGTTTCAGGAATTTCTGTAGAGCTTCCAGCTGTGGCTGCAGCTGCGGCTTCTGGCCGACTGAGTCCCAAACTTCGACACCTTCCATGGCATCGAAGGCCCAACCATGACCAGCCCACAAACATGTTGGGAGGTCCCTCATCCACGGCCACATCTTCATCAGGTCCAAGCCACGGACCTTTATGTCCCGGCTTCGACTTGAAGAGGCAATCAT
The DNA here is from genome assembly GCA_963970005.1 of Durusdinium trenchii. Classification (NCBI taxonomy): domain Eukaryota; class Dinophyceae; order Suessiales; family Symbiodiniaceae; genus Durusdinium; species Durusdinium trenchii. Next base: position 151,102 of record CAXAMN010002781.1, on the reverse strand, counting down.
TCCCTGCTCTTCAAAGTTCCAACTTCAAAAGATTTGAGTCTCAAATGCGGAGCAAAACCATATGGTTGTTCAGGGTTCAACCCATTAAATCAATAGCGGGACACAAATCCAATTGAACATTTGTTGGAATGCAACTGCCCGCTTGAATCCTCCAGTCCTTTTCTGCCAGCAGCAGCTCTTCAGGTGACAGTGCCCGGTCTCTTTTGGGTGAAGCAAGACGCATCGGGGACTCCACTGCCACCTGCCAGTCGAAAGGTTGACGGGAAGTTTTAACGCCCACTACCAATATGAACAGAGCAATCTCATTATATACAAGCTGCATTACAAGCTGCAATCTCATTTGACCTGCATCCAAAACAATGAGATTTACCAGGTCAAACCAAGCCAAGCCCAGCCATTAATGCCTTCTCAGGAAGAAGGCGCAAGCACCCCCGTGGGCTGTACTGAGCACGAGCAATGTGATGCACAGGTTGAAAGGAACCCACTTCGCAGCAGGTTTCACAACAAATGACGCCAAAACACCCTCTGCAGCTTAAAGCAAAACCACATCTTCAACCAAAACCAAGTCTTGTCACCATGAGGAAGGACACAGAAGGGCTATGATAAAACACGGTCAATGTGATCGATTTCATGGATAGCTGGCTTTGGAGCTGAAGATTGCAGTCAACTTGTACTGTGAACTTGGGTCTCGTTGGTCATTCAGAAGTAAGAACTAGGTGGCACACCTCGGGCTTGTCCGATTGGAACGCATAGTCACATAGTCATTGTGGGAAAATGCCATGTTGAATCATGTTAGTTAATTAACATGCATGTCACTCTATGTCTTTGTTGCTGTCAGATCTGTCGTTGTTCAAGAACATGCAACACTCCTGATCGTGTGCCTCCTCCGGGAGCAGCGCTTGGGGATCATGCTTGTGGTGGAATTGCCGAAGGCACCGTAAACGGTAGGCAAACAACCGCTGCACGCATGCTGGAGCATCTTCTTGGGGAGCTGTTGGCCCGCCATCCACCGGGCCGACGAAGAAGTTGACAGGACAACATGGCCTGTGACTGATTGAACTACAAAAGCAAAAAACGTCTGCCACCCACATCACATGCAGAAATCGGAGCCTCATGTGGAGGGTTTGGGGTTTCTCACCAATCCCGGTCAGTTTTGAGGGATGGGACAGGTCTGTTTTCATGGAACATCTGGGCAATACACCAGTGCCTCGAAGGCTGCATGACCAATAGAACCAAATATTGCTAATTATATCCCTAAAGGTCCGGTCTGCCGCCGCTTCCTTGGTCTTGATCTCCAACACTTGGTAGGACCCTTAGCCTCTGAACATCAAAGAGGAATACTGTCAAGGAAGCCACGACACTCATGCATACAAAAGGACAAACACACATTTTCTGCGGTACGTTCCTCCGCACTGGTCACCGATGCGTTAGTGACAGCGCCTGGTCGGCGTCCACGTCTTGGTCTTTCGAAATGCGATGCACTGCTGTGCCCTTTCGAAGCTGCTGCCGCAAAAGCATCCGAGGCAGCACGAGCTGCGTCCTGCAGTATCAGTATGCGTTCAGTATGAGGATTCGCATCTAATAGTTGAAAAGGCACCTACTTTAGCTACACTATTCTTTACACCTACTTTGTTGTCACTGTGGGTCTTGGGAATGCTGGTGACCTAGGATGTATCTTTGTTTGCATTTCTTGGCTTCTTCGACAGGGCCCCCGACAACCGGTTTCCATGGTATAGATTCAATAGAAGGGGCATCATCCGTAAAAAAACGTGTAAAGATCAGTCAATACTATTCGAATCTATTCGATAATGGTCCCTAGAACGGGACCCACGAATAGAAACCAGTCCTGAGCAAAACCTGGGATTTGGGTTGTTCCCTCTTTCGCAAATTTGCTGCGCTCCCGCCTCCTCCGGAGGAAGGGTGGCACGCCTGCATCCACTAGGCCATTGGCCGTTGAATCCCCCGGGAGCCCAACTCCTCTGGACTTCTCGCTTTTTTCTTGTTACTACTAGTAAGGCACTTGTTCCTAATAGCTTCTTGTTACTACTAGTAAGGCACCTGTTACTACTAGCGTGGCACTTGTTACTAGTAGCTTATTGTTTCTAATAAGCTTCTTGTTACTACTAGTAAGGCACTTGTTACTAGAAGCGATGCACTTGTTCCTAATAGCGAACCTTGTTACTACCCCAACTCCTCTTTAATCTCGCTTTTGACTTGCAGCCACCAACCATCAGGCTTGTCCTGAGGAGGGAGCTTCACGGTCATGACTTTTCTTCCTCTTGATCTTGGTCTCCTTGCGTGCCAAGTGGCGCTTCTTGTTTGGTGGAATTGAAGTGATTGCTGGATCACTGCCTGTGTCGACCTTCTCTTCAACCTCCAATTCGACTTCCTGCTTGATCTCATGTCCAGCAATGGTAGTGCCAACGCCCAAGCTGCCAACGCCCAAGCAACCAATCTGGTCCTGCTGCATCTCATCCTTAATCTCCTTCTTCACTTGAAGCCACAGGGCATGGGCATCTTGGTCATCACTCTCCTCTTGCTTGACTTGAACATCATCAGGTTTTCCCTCCTCGATAGAAGCCTGAACGAGAGTCCTTCTGGCACATGTGGCTGCTGGTTTCCCTTGCATGTTCCTTCGTGTCAGGCGCTGACGCTTGGTTGTGGGAGTGGTGGCAGGCTCGACTGAAGTCCTCTTGACCCAAGTCCATCCAAGTCCCACTTCTCTTCAACCTCCTCTTTAGCCTGGATCTCGTGTGGGTGGCGACACCTGTCAGCACACCGAAACCTGATCTGAGGTTCGATTGCTTCACCCGCTGAGAACGGATGAAACAGAATTCCACGACTGTCGGCCGAAGACTCTTAACTGCTTGGGCCAAAGATATACTCACAACACAGGAACCGGTCTGAGACTTCCAGAAACCAAACAGGACCTCCACATTCCGTCAACCTCCACATTCCCTCGCAGGTGGTTGGTGAAAGGGGAATGTATCAGGTTTGTTTCAAGGGTCAGTGCTTGGATTTTAGTCATGACCAACACCACACAAACCAGACTTTGAGGTGGCGATCCTCCAGAACGACGTCCTACACCATCGCCGCATCGCTCAACCTCCTCCGGGTCTTGAGAAACTTCCACTTCACAAGAAATCAACGACTAGACTCTGTAACCGTACCCGAGACACCCCGCAAAGAATACGCCCACCCGTCACTGTCACTGGTTTTGCTCTCACTCGGCCTCCTTTCCCCTCCAAAAAGGAAGGCATCATCGCCCACATTGGGCAATCGGCTCCCAACTTCTTCCACCTCCCAGACCGCTCACCCCGTTCCTCCCTTCTTTTGGCGTCCGCAGCGCAACGCAACGCGAGATCGACCGACTCAACCTTTGGAGCTCCGTCCGTCCTGGCAGCGGCCAATCGGAACGGGGTGCCTCTTTAACGCGGTCCATGTAAGCCTGGTGGTGAGATGATCAGTCACTTCAACAACATGTTGAAACATGTAGTGTGTTTTTTTTTTAAAGCTTTTTTGTTCCCCACATCTCTGTGTGGGGTTCTAGTTTTGTTGGCTGCCATCCCGCCCGCATCCGCCCTTCCTTCCTTCCCTCCGTCCTCCTCGCCCCCTCCTCCACTCGCTCGCTCGCTCGCTCACTCACTCACTCACTCACTCACTGACTCACTCACTCACTCACTCACTCACTCCATCACTGACTCCGGCTCTCTCCGCAGTGTCCGGCGCAGTGTTCAGAGACTGCAGAAGGGCCTCCGGCGCGCGTGGTCGCCGCTGGGCCCCCTGCGGTTCTGTGCGTTACTGCCATTGTGATTTGCAAAGCAATGGCTGTGACAGGCTGCGAATCGCATTGTAATGGCTGTGTCCAGAGACTGCAGAAGGGGCTGCGGCGCAGTGTCCAGAGACTGCAGCAGGGGCTGCGGCGCAGTGTCCAGAGACTGCAGAAGGGCCTGCGGCGCGCGTGGTCGCCGCTGGGGGCCCGGCTCTCTCCGCAGTGTCCGGCGCAGTGTTCAGAGACTGCAGAAGGGCCTCCGGCGCGCGTGGTCGCCGCTGGGCCTCCGGCGCGCGTGGTCGCCGCTGGGCCCCCTGCGGTTCTGTGCGTTACTGCCATTGTGATTTGCAAAGCAATGGCTGTGACAGGCTGCGAATCGCATTGTAATGGCTGCGGCCAGGATGTGCGCACACTGTGTCTGTGCACTACTGCCATTGTGATTTCCATAGTATTTCCATAGTATTGGTTCTTGCCGGTTCGGAGTCGCATTGTAAATTCTGCGAGAAGGATGAGAGACTGCAGAAGGGGCTGCGGCGCAGTGTCCAGAGACTGCAGAAGGGCCTGCGGCGCGCGTGGTCCCCGCTGGGGGCCCGGCTCTCTCCGCAGTGTCCGGCGCAGTGTTCAGAGACTGCAGAAGGGCCTCCGGCGCGCGTGGTCGCCGCTGGGCCCCCTGCGGTTCTGTGCGTTACTGCCATTGTGATTTGCAAAGCAATGGCTGTGACAGGCTGCGAATCGCATTGTAATGGCTGCGGCCAGGATGTGCGCACACTGTGTCTGTGCACTACTGCCATTGTGATTTCCATAGTATTGGTTCTTGCCGGTTCGGAGTCGCATTGTAAATTCTGCGAGAAGGATGTTTGCGAAGTGTGTCTGTGCACTGGTGCCATTGTGATTTGCAGGACCAGTGTTTGCGCGGCATGAATCGCCTTGTACATGCTGCATAGAAGTCTCTGCGCTGCTGCCATTGTGATTTGCAAAGAAAGGGGTCTCACTGCATGCGAATCGCATTGTAATGGCTGTGGCAAAGATGCTTGCAAACTGTCTCTGCGCGGTACTGCCATTGTGTATGGCAACGGAGAGAAGGCATTCGCAGCCGATTGTATATTTGCCTTTTCTGGTCGGATTTTCGCGGAGGCCAATGCTACAATGCTGCTACCAGGTCTGGGCCTTAACCTTTTTGGTTGATAGACCTCCGCTTTTGAGCGACATGATGACCGCGCCCTGGCGATAGAGACCAACATCAAGTAAGTTGGTCTATGAACTTGTGAGCCTGCAGCTGTATGTCAGAGAACATCAAAGAGCATTTGAGCGGACCATCCGTAAGATATCCAGGCTCGAAACACGCAACTCGTGCAACATGGAGCCATACGACGATGCGATGTCTGCTGCCTGCGCTGCTTTGCAACGGATGATTGAGAGCAGTTTGGACATGCCGATCGAGGATCAGCCACCACTCGACCGGCTTTTGGCAGCGCACCAGTATCACTTCGGTGATATTTCAGATTATTGGCCAAATGACATCTGTGAAATACTTCCTGGGGAGATGATGTCTTTGGAACCGCCTGAGATCTACTTTCTCGGGAGCTTGGCTGCCTGTCGCCATCATCTCCGGACTCACCAGGAAACTGTCCCGCTTTCCTATCGCAAGGTGTCGGTTGTCTTGAGCTTTTGTCCGCGGGAGATGAAACGTATTCGTGGACAGCCAGAGGTGGGCTGGAAAGCGTGGTTTGAAGATCTCCAGATTCGGTGGTTTACGTTCGACGTGGACGATCCCAGAACATACTTGGATGACACCAATACTTTTTGTCAAGAAGTGGGAAATGCTTGGTTGTCATTGTGGATGGACATGTGCTGCGCTCTTCTGAAGCACTTGAAGGCAACGACTCAGCGAGAAGAACGAGGCATCTTCTTTCATTGCTTCGGCAGGGTCAACCGCAGCTCAGCGGCATTGTGCGCGTGGTTGATCTTTCGTCGTCAGCTCTCCGCGGAAGCGGCTGTGCAGAGCTTGTTGACGGCCCGTCCCACGCTTCACCCCTGGAAGCATCGGCCGCATGTCTTCTGGGCATTGCGCACTTGGGAGAAGAACCTAAATTCCTTTGTAAGACCTCGCATTTTTGCTGCAGTTCAAGAACTGTGAGCTAGCATGCCGGCGAGTCGACGTGACGAGCTGGGCAGACTGTGACGATACACTGCTGCGAAAAGAATCGAAGACAACGCTGCCTTGCGTTGCATAACGACTGACGGAGTTCGTTTCTCAAAAGAATTGACACTGACCAAGTTCGTTTCTGACATCGACACTTCTGATGTCTTGTGCTAGCCTCCGCCTTCAGTGTTGCAAATATATACTCACTGTTCGTGCGAGTTGACCGGAGCTCAGGTCCTGCCTGGAGCTCACTCTACATCTCTGCGTGAGAGAAAAAAGCGTGTCTCACCTCTTCTTGCTTTACATCCTGCTAACACTGCCCGCCGTGGTCGGGATGAGACCACTTGATAGCTTTGATGGTCGTTTCGAGTGTGTTACGTTTTGAAGGTCGCATGCGAATCTGATGGCAAAATCCACAGCCTCACCCACACACACACGCACGCCATCTCACTACACACACACACACACACACCTCCTCCCTCCCCTCCTTCTCATCCTCGTCCATCACATCATCACTTATACTGCACGTCTGAGCATAACCGCCTCACACTTCCTTCTTGACTTTTCATCTCACTACTCCGTCTCCCAAGTGATGTTCATATACAGTTGAAATTTGTAAAACTTATCATGTGGGGTTATCCGGTCCTTTTATTTTTTCCCCAAATGTCGTTTTCCATGTCAACATGGCAAGCTTTTGTTCAGTCCTCCCAAGGGTGGTCTTGGGACTAGAAAGGATGCTTAGAGCCGATTCCCAAGCAGGCTCCCTGGAAGATAGAGGTGAACCAAACTTTCCACCTGTTGACATCTTCCATGCTAGCCATCGTGACTAGCACATCGCCGACGCTCTGGTCGAACGACGTAAAAGAACTCTCCGGAAGTGAAACCTAGAGGCATCATGCTAAACAAACAGAGATAGGAAACGACCAGGTTTTTGGATGTGTTTGGTGGAGAAAGGTTCTCTGCTACCCCACAAGGACGGCTGAAGGTTCTCTGCTGAAGTACAGGAAGTGTCCAAACTCAGGTTCCCTATCAAGTCAGATTGATTTTCCTGACCCGAAATTCGAGGCGTTTCCCTGGCAAATCAAAGGTTTCCGAGCATGCTTTTAGCAATACGGGGGAATCTATCCAATACAGGTGTATGGCTGGGTACTTGGCCGGGTACTTGGCTGGGGAGAGGAGGAGTTTTTAGGATGGACCGTTTGAGCTTTTGTCCCCTTTTGTGGGGCGTCCCCACTGACCCTCCAGTCTCTTCGCTTTCACCGATCTTCAGAGCTTGGAACACGACCGACCACAGAGCGGCTTCGTGGTGGAGCTCGACGAGGTCGGGCTCTTCATGACCCGTCAAGTGAGCTGTATGAAACGGACACCGAACAAACAACACTCATGTAAACCAGGACCATCCTGTCGGGGTGCCCTGTCTGGAAGTATATAGGTAGTGTGGGGGGACTTCAGCCAGGACACCTCGAGGGTCGGATGGTCTTGGAATTCATGGCCCTCAGATGGGAAGCTTCGTTCGGGTCCGGTCCCCTGGGTGGTGGAGAAGGGACAGGACCCTCCGGAGGGCCCCCAGTTCGGATTCTTGGGGTTGTATATGTCATGTTCACATTCATCAGATTTTCCGTAGACACTGATCTATTCAAAAAAAAACATTTTACAACACTCCTATTGTAAGATTACAACACTCTTAGCAAAAAGAAAAGCAGTCCGGAAAGTCTGTTTCTTCACAAAGTTGGACCAACTCCGGGATGTCCGCATTTTTTACCTTGCCATCCTTCCGCTCGCGCTCTGCGGTGGTGTCCTCGAAGTCCGCCACGTCCGCGGCTCTCAGAAATCCACTGGCGCTGCTGGCGGCGTCTGCCTGGCGGATGTGGCGCAAGGCAGACAGTTCACCGGTGTAAAAAAGCGCTTGGTCCTGGTTTTTACACATAATATGATGCGCCAAAAAATGGTTGTTGCGGGTATAGTTTTTGAGATTCTTCTTTTGCGTTGTCTTACCCAACATTTTTAGTAATTCATCCCTTTAGTCACAAGCGAGACGCAACAATGGCGCAAGTGAAAGAAAGACCCAACATTTCAACCCAACCAATGCTGCCACTCAGTTCCTCTCTCCGACCTCGCGTCGACCTCGCGTCGACCTCGCGTGCCTCCACCGGACGTTCGTTCCTTCGCCGAGCGCGGACGTCCGTGATGGGCGGCCACGACGTTGGGGGCGATTGGCGACGTTCGTTCGGTCTGGTGGCGTTCGTAAAGCATACCATGGAACCTGAAGGCATACCATCCAGAGGGTTTTGATGCAGCTAATTAGGAAGATGCATACCCCACAGACCAAAGGTTCTCTCGGCATGCGTCTCATGGAACCTGGAAAAGACTGGACTCTTGTGACTTTTCTCTCCGACCTGCTGGTACCCATCGTCATGGAATTTCCCCAAACCCTCCGACTTGGGATCCATGTTCATGCCTTGGGATCCATGTCTTTTGCTTGCAAACAGGACTCAAGAATGGTGTGTATAGTCAGTTGCCAGCAGATTGAATTCTCCAAAAACAATGTACTGGTGGCGGCAACTCACTATAGTAAAAACAATAAAGACTGCCTTTAATGCAAAGGAAGAGCAAACCGGGGTGGTCTCCCTCTTCTCACCACCATCCACTTCAGGGTGCGAGTGGCTCGTCAATGGTCGGCAAGTGAAGCTCCTGTGGAAGGGCGTGGTTCTCGAATTTTCGACACCTTCGACCAAGGAAAGCCGACCCTACCCATATATGGGGGTGGAACATATCGACCAATCCATGAACCCTTAAAGCAGCTGAAGAAATCCGACCCGTACCATGGATCGGTGTTCATGTGCCCTCAGTTCCGGTGGATAAGAACAGGGCTTTCGGACGACTAGGGATAGGTCCAACCCTCAGCTTATTCCAAGTTTCCTGGGGGGTTTGATCCTAAATCACTTGGCACATCTTGGCACCTAGATGTTCATGTCTGACGACAACACTTGATCTCTTTGCGCTGGTTCGGCATGGTTCACTCGTCCTAAACAACTTCATACTTTCATTCCCCCTGCTGCTCAGTTCTCGGTACCGGTCTTGCACAAAGAAGGCGGTTCAAAAAGTCAGTCAAGCCATCCAAGAGCACCAGCACACATGGAATCTGTTGCAATTTGTGATCTTTTGTCTTAGTAGGTTGGAGGCCATCGCTAGAGGTTACATCCGAACTCCCTCCCGACGACACCACCTCCACCAGCAGGAGCCATTTCACGCCCGTCCTCGACATCCAAGCGACGTGCGGAGTGCGCGACCTGCGCCGTGCAACACGCGCGGGGTGGGTTTTCCCGCTGTTGGTAAAGGACCCGTGTCTGCCACATGGTCATGCTATCCACTTCCGGTTTTGTTGGATAGAAGGTATCTTCTTTATTACTATTCAACAACTTGAAACCGTTTGAAGAAACGGGACACCAAACAAACAGTGTTCTTAGTATTATTTGTAGAGCTCATGGAACCTCATTTCTTTGCACAATTTTCCACAGCTTATTGCAATGCATGTGTGTTCTCAAGAACTGGAGGATTTGACAGTTGATTGTTATATTAGTTTTGCTTGCTTGCCAAAATGCTCTTCATACATATTTAGTCAAAATAACTAAATTAGCACACTACAATTTTGATGCTTTTCTACTGCTTTCAACATCAAACTACAATTCAACATCCTGCATTCATATCAGAAGTCACAGACTTTGATACATAACTATATTTGTATATAGTCGAACAATCACAGGGCTTGCCGCATCCCCCTGGCTGCAAGTGGTGAACCGGATGAACCCGTTCACGTCGTCAACAGGAGATTCCAGGTAGCTTTCTTCCACCCCTCACGACCGTAGCTGTCCCCGAAGAAAAGCATCACTTCTATATATATTATATATAAGATATATATAGGATGTTACAGGTAACCCACAATCCACATGGGTGGGGGTTTTACCCTCTCTCCAACGCCCTCATTTCAGTTCAATAGTTCAATAGGAAGACACCAAAAAACTATATCCACATCCCAAAGAGCCACATTGTATCTTCCGTGTTTGTTGATCCGTAACGCTTCTGGTCAAGAGCTATCTGTCATCAACGTGACGTTTACGTGACGCGTGGAGCCTTGGACATGGATCGGTGTGCTGACATCCTTCTGCGCTTGTCCTTCCTGTTACCCATGGCGCCCTCCATCAATCAAGGAGGCTTTTCGAAAGCACCCGGTATCTCCTGGTACAAGGCACACACACACAACAACTTGGATTTGCTTTGAGGGACCTTACCTGTCAATCGACAGCTGAAGTATCTCCAGGAAATGCAACACTTGAGAAAACCATCTACAGCAAAACCAGTATCAGAACATGAGCACCGTGGCTGACCGAGTCAGTGTCAATTCCGCCAACTCTGAGCGGGAGTTCCGTTCGTACCCTTCGCGAGTTCGAATCAAGGAACAATCCACCAGCGATCATGGCCGACATGGCCTCGCTCTTTTTCGCAAGAACTTGGAAGTCACCTATTGTCTTTCCCAATTCATGGTCTTTCCCAAGCTAGCAACACTTGGATTTGCTTAAGAGTTTCCTCTGAGGAAAACGGGACCCCAATTCACCAAAACCCAAAGAACGAAAACTGATCCGCCGAAACCAGGACAGCATCGTTCACCCTTTCCCGTCCAAGCGCCTCCGGGTAAAGCACCCGCGCGCTCCTCAGCTCGCGGCCAGCGAGCGCGGCTGAAGGATCTCCGAGTGAGTCTGAAGGATCTGCGCTCGCCAGTCTTGGTCTTGGGGTGCCAACGTGCCAAAACAACCACAATTTGGCAAAGCCAACTTGCCAGCTTGGTGCGCATGCAAAGCGGAGAGGTTTTCAAATTTTTACAGTACAACTGCGATGCTTGCCGCCCAGCAGAACCAGAAAGGATTCAGGCTGCTAGCTCCTAGAAATATGAGAATGTTTACTGGCCATGGACTGGAACTCATTTATTTCACCATTTAATAGGTATTGGTGTAGTGTAGTCATTTTCTTGCCATGTCTGGTGTCAAACACACCAAACAGCAAGGAAATATGACACGCTCTGCAAAAACGCGAAACAACAAATACAAACATGACGATACAAATTGACAATACCAACAAAACAATTAACAGGAAATACCAAACACAAAACAAGGCAAACACACATAACACGTGCACACACCAAAAGAAAGACCAAGAGACAAGAGATGAATCTTTTGTCGTCCGTGGCTCTAAGTAGCTCTTGTAATCCTGAGGGTCGACTGTCACATGGGAAGTGGCCTGCATTGTTCAGCTCATTGACAACGAAAGCTATTTGCCATTGAGGTTCGTTTTTCCCTCAGCCACTATGAGTTTTTCCCCAAGTGGAAAAATCCACAAGAAATTGGTGATGTTTTTGGATTGGTTCATAATGGTTCATATCCTATCTACTCCAGGATGACTATATTTATTTCAGGGTTGTAGTGACTACAGTCTTTTAAGAAACTGGTGGATCAGTGCTCCAAGCTCCACATCGATCTTTCCCTCGGTCTCATGCGGGATTGTCTGGCATCCAACACATAGCATGGACAATCACATATATATAGACATAGAAGTATCTAAATGGTAAAAGGGGGGGTCTACAGCATGGAAAAGTAATGTGGCCCTCAGATTTATAAACCCCCCTAGATGCACTGATTTATAAAGGCCCCTAGAATAATGTCAATTTTTTGGGGGAGGGGTAGTTGTAGTGGAATATTTTTTATTGTTATAGTTTACTTTTTCCCTTTTGATTTGCTTTACTCACCCTCTATTCCTTATTAGCTTTTCCTAAGCTCTTTAGTTTTGAAGCTTTCCAAAAGTTTCCAAAAGTCAGTGCGCACTTTCTTTATAAAATCCCTTATTCAAAAGTATTGAAAAACAA
>CAXAMN010002781.1:124750-139263 GCA_963970005.1 Durusdinium trenchii | reverse complement strand
TATTCGTTTTCTTTGCCTTTTGATTTGCTTTACTCACCCTCTATTCCATTATCTACTTTTCCTAAGCTCTTTTTTAGTTTCCATTGAAATTTAAAAAGTTAGTTCTATTTCCATTGATTCATTCCCTTTTATTGTAAAAAAAGTAGAGATGTCTTCAAAGTTAGGTTTCTTGATTCCTTTTATTTTAATATTGCCAGAGTAGCTCCAGAGGTAGCTAGCTAAGGATTCCTTATTTAAGTTTCAATTGATTGATTTTCTTATACATTATTTTGGAGGCCTTGGTTGTTGAGGGGGGGGGAGGGGTGAAAGAGTGACTAGGGCGTACACGGTTGAGGTGCAGACCGCTAGAGTCTTATCCTCTTGAGCCTTATGGCAGTCAAGCATGGACACACTAGATAGGCCACTGGAGTGGAACCTGTACAAGTAGGCTCTACATTTCAGCAGGCAAAAAATTCATGTCCACTCCTGCCTATTGCGTATGTCGCACACTATTTTCTACCGTAAGGCTAAAGCAGTCCAGCAAGCTCTAGTAAGCTTAAAAGGAAACTACGGTGCCCTGTACTTACCAATTCCAGTGTATTGCACACTATAGAAAAGGTAATCTCAAGGTATACTAAATACAGTGAGGGAGCAATAGCTGACTCACCTCAAATACAAAGTCAAAGACAATGTACCTCGGCTGGAGACTGTATCGTTCACCGGCGAAGATACCATGTACCGGCGCTCAATAGCCCTTAAATAGCCAGAGCGTTTCTCAATTGAAAAAGGGAAAGCGGCTTTATTCTTACAGAGACCTATAAAAGCAGTAAACGACACTCGCGTAACGAAAAAACTAAAATTCAAGACCGCACAAATGCAATGAATTAGGATGCCTTGCAAAATGCAAGGAGCGCACATAAATCGGTCCGAGGAGTGGTCTTCTCGAAAAGTGGTCTCGGCCGCTTCCATACACAGGACTTAAATCAAAATTCGAATTGCATCAAAAGGACTCTCTCACATTGACATCAAAATCATCCAAAAACAAAAAGGAAGGAGATACCGGCAAATGTATGTACAAAAATCTTGCACTACAATTGCAACTTCAGAAAATGACTTAATCATCAACCATGAATGGTTGTCCATTAGAGGTCACTTCAGAAAAAGCGGTTGTGATAGATATCATCAGTTTTGCAAAACTGTCCATACCTATCTGCATGCTAAAGCTTAAAAACCTGGAATGCAGGAGTATCTTCTTTGATAAAAAGTCTCTCCTTGTTGCAAACCAGAGTTCATTAAAACTTCAGCCTGGCAACTTAAAGTCAAGCCTGGAAGCAAAGTATCAACTGTAATCAGAAGTATCTTCACTTCCTAGCCATCATTTAAAATTCAGCCTCCGCTCTGAGTTTATGCCGCTGCAGTCGATGAAGCTGCTTGATCAGAAGTTGGCGGCCTTCCTTTCCTTTTATTCTGCTTCTGTCTCTCCTTCCTCCGCAAGTTAGCATCTCGAAGAGTCTCGCCCAAGCGATAAAGTTTCCTGTCTCCAGATGAAAAGGAAGCTGGTCTGAGTGAGATAAACATTGGACCATGACTGTCTTCGTCAGTGGGCCTTGAGCACATAACCTCCGTGTCAATCATAGCAAAGTTCTCTGAAAAATTACAGACGAACTCCTTCGTGCTCACTGTAGCATTTGTATATTCCTCATCACTCATTGAATGACCCCATTCAACAATGGTAGACAAACACGTATCGCCAAGCCTTGATCCCTGGTATATTTCTTTTTCTTCTGTAGAATATTCCTCCCAGATTTTCTCAAAGTAAACTTCACATTGCTTGAGGACATGTGAAGATGAGCTGTAAAATGTTCTGGGAATAGGTGTTTTGATACCAGGATCTGTCTTAACACGGGCTTCAGAAAACTTGCGGATCCAATGCTGCATGGTGCTGTAATAATAGTTAGCCATTGGCTGCCTTTTTTACCCAGACATTCTGTAGGCCAAACTATTTGCATCACCAGAAATGATGTCCACCTCATATACAAAACACTCATACAGCATCAATGCTGTCTGTTCTCCTGTCAGTAGGTGGGCATCCACAGCACGGTGTGTGTCAACATGATAATTACAGACTCTGATGGTATGCGTGTTCGCTCGAGTAAGTGGAACACGCTGGTCCTCAGGACCATAGTCCTCAAATTCAAAGTCTGCATCCTTGAAATCTTGACGAGGCCTTGTTTTTCCAAAACAAATCTCATAGATAGCCCAAGTTACATCACGCTGTTGACAGTGACCAAGGTCTTGGTCATGTCCAGCAATGATCTTGATATAGCCATCTGGTGCCAATCTAGCCATCACTGCAAGATTCTCCCAATCATTGAAACAAACTGTCCAATTCTTTTGCTCAAGAAAATCCTTGGCAGGAACAAGGAGATGAGCTTCCTGGAGAATCACGACATGTGCACGTAAAAAGAAGAGCATGTTGAAGAAAAGGTTGTTTTCAAACTGCTCATATTGAAGTGACATGGCGCTCTGTTTGCGTGGCTTCATTGCACTATCAAGTCCTTGGAGAAACCTTGGTGTGGTGTATTTCTGACCACGAACCATGTTGCCATAATTCCAGGATAAAAATGTCAAGGACTCTGAGCTGGCCAATAAATTGGTTCCATATTGTTCTTCTATTCTTCCCTTGAGGAACCTTCTGCACAGCTCTTCATAGAAGGTGACATAGTCCCAACTGGGTCCCTTGGGACCATATTCTTCCAGTTCTTTCTTCAATTGATTCTTTGTAACCTCCAAATCTGCTCGAGCTTGTTCTGCCCTTTCAAGGTCCTTGGAATCGACCTGATACTTATCATCCAAATAAATGATGCGGTCATCATTGATGAAAAATCTCTTCAGGTCATACTCTGAGCTGTCCTCATAACAGTCAGGTGGAGGTACTGGACAGATCCTTCGAATGGATCGAACAAAGTCATCCTCGTTAATCCTTGACTGATAGTGAGGATGGGAAATCTCACCTTTTCTGAAACAAACATGGTTCAGCAATCTCGCGTGAGTTTCCCTGAAGCACTGTTGATAAAAACCAATACCTGGATCTCCTGTAAGCTCTCCAAGTAACCTCAAAGGTGAAGTATGCAACTCATAGGTATTGTCAGCATCCACTGGATCTGTATCAACAACTACTTCAGATGGAAAAGATTCTTGGATTTCAGCCTCCAATTTCTTCTCTCCATCATCCTCTCTGACCTCTCTTATCTTCTCCACCGCCTATTTCTTCTCCTCAAACGTTGCATCATCCTGAACTTCTTCATGAAAATGAGGATCAGGAATCTTATTCAGGCGGCTTTTCTTCGATTTCCGCGGACTTGAAGTACCACCAGGGCTAGCATCCTTCTTACCTGATGGTAAGTACGATGCAGCTGAGTCCTCACCTATCTCTCTTGACAGAAAGTATGGTGCTGACTCATCCTTGGCTTCCTCCTGGTCCACTTCCATCTTTGTGTCATCTGAAGGAAAAACACCTGCATTCTCATCAAAAACTTCTTCTTCCTTTACGAGTTCAACTGCAGGATCTTCTTCAGGGACTTCCTCTTCCATATCTTCACCTTTCATAATCTCCATACTGCCAGTGAAGATCTCACCAGTGATAGTGGAGACTCTTGTGTAAGGAGGAACTTCTTCACCTGCCTCAAAAGCTTGTTCTGCGACATCCTTGGTGAGCAAGTCCTCTACAAGATTTTCTCCCATGGTCCTTGGAAGAGGTTCTGAGGTCTCAAAATAATCTGTCCTCTCTGAACTGAAGGCCTCCGTTGCCTTCTCATTGTCCTTTTTATCCTTGAAAAGATGAGTAATCTTCACTGCTTCTCCCTGTAGCACCTGATCACCTTCTCTGTACTTGTCGGCAATGGAGCGCCATACTGGAACATTATCATCATCAAAATCAAGCTCCATATCATCTGCCATCAAGTTTGAGATGTTTTGAGCTGCCTGTTCTTCTTCTTCATCACGTTCTCTGGCAAGCTCCTCATCCTTCTGGATCTTGAAGATACCCTTCAGGATGTCTTGTAGTACCTTTAAGTTCAGCTTCGATGATGGCTCAAACGTTCCTGAACTTACAGGCTCAACTACAACACGAGAGCAAGAAATCACCTCCAAAAACTTGGAATTATATTGGCGTTCAAACTCTTCCTTCTTGATCATCTCATACAAGGGATCAGAAACTGCAACACGCGCCTGAACATATTCACGAAGTTGATAGCATGCATGTTGCACAAATCTGCTGTTGGAGTTGTGAAGAAAACTCTCTAAATGATTCCTGTCACGGTCAATCAAATACCACACAACTCTTGCAGAAAAACGGAATTTCTTGAAGTTCATAGCAAAATGTGTATGATACTTCTCTGGATCCTCTTCTGCTTGTAAGGCGGCCTCGGAAGTCTTGTACACTAGGAGATTTGTGTGTGGATCCAAGATCATAAAATCTTCCCACAAGATCGAATGCTGAAGAACCCACCTGGGAAGCACCTTGATGAAAAAGTCACAAACAAGTTCAGACAAAAGGTGCATGACACGACCAATCTCTTCCTTCTGCTTGAAACGATAGTGCAATTTGGCAAATAGTGGATTGTTGAATGCTTCCTCCACTGAACTGCCAAAATTATCCCACTGAGGTTCTGGAATACCAAAGTTCCAACCCAGCAAATTGGGATCTCTGCACATATCCAAGAAAATTGAAAGTTCTGCAGAATAAAATCCATGGTCTGCCAGAATTTCAGCCCAGCGGCGTCCATTCTCCCAAGCACGGATGAAGAAAAACTGTTGGTATCCAGTTTGTGCCAACTCCATCCATTGAAAAACTCCAGGTTCAAAACTGGGTGCATACGTCTTGGGGTCTTCCTCTGTTCCATAAATACTTGGACGTAGCAGTTTATACCTTCTGCAAAAATATTCTCTCTGGTGTCTTGTCAGCCTGTCCCAATTTCGCACCAGGATCACGTCTTCTCCAGTGCTCTGGAGTACACGTGTCCCTATGCGATCATGGAGTGATACCATGCCAATGTCATATATCATCCATGGGTTGAGAATCAGGTTGTTGACATTCTGAATGAACCATGTCATCTCACGCTCAGCAACATGAGCAGAGTCATCTTCTTCATCTTGTTGAGGTTCTCCAGAAGTCCTTGCTGTTGAGCCTTTTGAAGTGATGTCCTTCCAAAGGTGGTCAGAGCGAATCACTTCCTCATCAGCCTTCACCAGTTTCTGCTGATCCTTGCTCAAAACTAATGGGTGTACCATAAACAGGGACCTCGTGGTAACACCATCTCCATTGACAATCACTATTGGAGCACTATAGCCTAAGATGCTCCAAGGATCACGATCATCAATCTCTTTAGGTGGAATTAAAGACCATCCAGGTTGATAATGGCCTTCAGGTATCACCTGACGTGACCTCAATCGTGAACTATTGTCCTCACGTGCAGGGTGATTGTCAGAGCTGAAAAATCTCGCAATGCCATTGAGGGTCAGCTCATCTAACCAAAGAGACATATGCCTTTTGGTTTGTTCCACCCCAGGCTCATCGGCATTAATCCTCCTGATAACTTCCTGTGCAAATGCCGTGTCCTGTGAGAGTCTTGCAAACAAGGACCGCACCTTGTCTTGTTGCTCCTTCTCTCTGTTGACCTTCTCCACCATCTTCTCTGTTGGCAGAGAGATCTTCAACTCCTTAGCTGGCTCTGGAGCATCTTGTGGTTGTGGTTCATACACACTAATGTCCAAGTATGTGGGCTCTACATCACAATGTGCAAGCACCACTCCATTGTTGCTGAAATACAGAGGGCGTCCTGCTTGAAGCCAACGAATCACGTTAAGCTTCACATACAAAGGCTGGTTATAACTTCTTGGAACCACTGTACCTGGACCTAAAGGAATGTAAGGCAAAGTTTGTGGATTGCTGTACATAAAATGAACATAATCTCTTCCTTCACCTCTACTCCTTCTGTTCCAACTTTGATGATCTCTCATCAAACCATACCTTTCAATGCTGGCCCAGTTCTCCTTCTTGGTAACATGAAAAACATGTCCCAAACATCTCGCCTCTATAGAAGTCAATCTATGATTCAACTTCTCTGGACTGATGTTATATGAGAGTCCTGTATGCCCTTGATTCACTCCCACACGCATTGAGAAGGGCATATCATATTGATGGCCTGTGTTGTGCCAAACATTCTTGTCCAAGCGAATCACCAAATGAAATCTTTGCTTCTCATCGCTATGCAATATCGCAAAGAATGCAAAAGGACGAATAGTGAATGGATCTGGCATACGAGCAGTTCCCTCTGTAATCAGAGGCATAAGCTCTACCATTGCCCTACTGTCCATCAATCTGTCGAGAGAACGATCATGTCGTAGCATATAGTTGAGCCCTGTGGAGATCTTTCCATACTCGTTGTTCCTCCACAATACTCTTGTTGCCACGAACTGTCTGCTTCTCTCATATTCATCCTCTTCCTGTTGGGTGACATAGCCCAGAGCGTATCTGGCAATCTCTGCGAACCACCGTACTCGAAAGTTGAACCTATCATAGTTCTCAGGTGCCAAGCACATTGCTAGAATGTCAGCTATGATCAAATCATCCTGCTCTGAGTTCTTTTGGAACTCAACCAGCGCACGTGGGCGTCTCAAACGATTTGCCCAATTCTGAGATTCTCCCCAGGGAACCTTGTGCGACCAGTTTTGAGCATACTCAAGGATATTGACCGGATTTGACGCTCCCTGACCGGCCATCTCTGTTGACACAAAGTCCACCGGTCAGAGGCCGGTGTCCTGAGTCTAAGAAATGACAGGTAGTCGATGATGCAAGGCAATAGTCTTCGAAAGAAAGGTGCTGATCTTGCCAAGCTAATTTGGGCCGCAGGCACAAATTCATGAAAGAAATTCAAATTTCTCTCAAAAACAAAACAACATGCATTGAATTCTCTCCTCTCACTCTCAGTGCAAAGAATCTCCAAGATAAAACACATCATGTGAAAAGTCAACATGTGTGCATACTGTAGGAAGCCATCCACGCATATATGCCTTGTGTTCAATAAGAGATCTAAAAGGTGGATGTGCATCAACTTCCTTTAAACAACCACTGCGTACTGCATCTATCAAAGCTTGAGGACTAGCAGACTTCTTAGTAAGACAGTCAGCAAGACACCACTGAGTGCGTATATGTGACAAGTCAGCAATTGCACCAGAGCATGCTTCCTACCTAAGCATTTGGATCATATGAATAGTCTCCTGTTGCTCAGGAACATGAGTAGTACTACCTGTAGTCACAAGATTGTTAGCATGAGTGCGCATGTGAATGTCAGTAGAGTCACCTGTAATGTCCTTGATCAAGCCTGAAGCATTTGGCAAGTGCCATAACACTTCATAAATGCAAACAACTCTGCAACAGTTGTGGACAGGGTTGTTCTCTTGATCTTAGAAGATTCAAAGAAAATAAGTGAGCCTCTAGTGTTCTTCTGTTTTGCCTTCCTTTGCTCACCCATAAAAATAACCATAGCACGTTGAGAGGATTTGTCACTGTTGTTCCTGAATGCGGCATCTGGCATAGCAATTAAACGTGGACTACCTTCAAGTGGCCAAAACCGTAACTCCATAGGATCAGTCACGATTTGTTTGCACAGCTTGTTCAGGGCCTTGCAATCACCTATTGTAGGTCCTGCTGATGCTGATGCTGACCTTGAGAATTGGTAGCACGCTTGGAATTGTGTTCTGGATTGTAACCAGTTTATGCTACCAAGAAGAGATCTGAAGGCTGTGTGCATGTCTTTGTCACACTTGTCTTCATCCTTCAAACCTTTGGAATTATAATCTCAGTCAATTCTTGAACACAAAGAGATTGCTCTACTGAGATATACTCCTTCTTCTTGGTCTTCTCTTGCATCTTCCAAGAAACACGTTGTCCAGTAAACATCAGGTCATTAGTGTCCTCATGTCCAATCTTAAACTGTGACTTCACAATCTCCTTGAACTGTTTCAAAAAGATATCATTACCTGTCACAAAAAGATCATCAACATGTAAACAACACAACCAATGGGTGACCTATTCTTAGAATTACTGCCATGCACAGGGTCCATGAAATGCTCAAGCAACTCTTCCACCACTTCAGGTGTAAGCTGAGGCGTTTGTGTCACAGTATACGTATGTTCTGCAGGAAGGAAAAGACTGACAAGCGTTTCAGCTTCTTCCTCTAACGTCACTGTATTCTTCTCGTTTCGAATATCCTTGTTTGTCTCGAGAAGCCACCAAACACCTTTACGCTTAACTATTGAAGTCCGAAAACAAAAACGTGAGCGCGAATACGTAGGTTCGGGAGTGCGAAGAGCTTTAGCGCGATACGCAACTTGAGCATGGCCATTTGCATATTGGTGCCAACCTGCCTTGTGCTCTACAGAGTCAAGGAAATTCTGGAGTTCCTGATCTATCACAGGAGTCCATTTTCCATCCTCTACCTTAAGCTGGTTACGCGTCACCGTCTTCTCCGACCTATTTCCGTAACACACCGAAAACAGACGTTCTTCACAGAGAAAAGACCTACGAACTTCCTCCGCTGTGTCGTGGAATTCGTTCGGCGGCGCACCTGCTACGTAGAAGGAGACCGGTTCCGGTTCGGCTGGCATCTCCTCTGACGAGTAGTTCACAGCCTTAGGAACCTTCAAACATCCGGAGTAGCAAACGTACGTGCACCGATCGGCTCGAGTCGGAACTAATCCGAGTGAGTGCAAAAACTTGTCGAGTCGATTCCACCAACGACGAGGCGCATCGCTCAATCCGTACACCGAACGGGTGCACAATCCAACAAGATACGGCGGCAATCCGATGTCGGTCGGAAGTTGAACGTGAATAACGCGTCGCTCGAGGTCGTAAAGTTCCCCCTGAAGAAAGGCAGTTTTCAAGTCGATGTGTAACAGGTCCCAAAACGAAGAGGCTGCATGCTGACATGCTACGCGAAAACCATACCTGGTCGCGGTTGGCGAGTCCGTCTGGACATCCCATTTCTGGGCATCTTGGAAGCCTCGACAGACCCATCTGGCCTTAAACTTCTTAAAATTGCCATCTTTGTCAATCTTGATGGTCAGGACCCATCGACCGGTAACATAGTTATCGATCTTGTGCTTTCTTCGGTCACGATACTTCATCGCAGTAAAATCTAAAAAGCTACGAAACTCCTCTAGTTTAGCTTGCTTGATCTCTTTGGCATATTTCCGGAGTACTTCCGGAGTAATCACACTCTCTGCCTTTGGCGTCTTCTTAGCTGTGGTCTTCGCCAAATACTGGCAGAATTGTGAAAAGCCCTTCGGATCATACGAATTGAAACTCGGAGGAGCTTGGTTCGGACCTATGACACAGAAATCCATATCGTCAAAACTAACAAAAAGATTCTTCTCATCATCCAGATCCTTGTCTGGATCCTTCTCAAAACCTTTCACATCTTCTTCATTAAAAATAGGTTCTGAATCTGTCTCATTTGAATCAGTCGTCTGATTATCGTCATCTTCGATTGTGCTCGGAGGCACTGGAATATCGGCCGCTTGTGGCTGATTCGAACTTGATGCTGTCGGATTCTCCGAATGTCCAGGAAAGAAACTTCTCGGAACAGACTTCGGAGGTGCCGAAATAGGTTCGTCATGTCCCGGTAATTGAACCTTAGAACGTTTAACCTGAAGCTTCACCTTTGCTTTTGGCAGAGCATCAGTTGAGTCCACAGAAAGCTTCCGCATGTGCTTGCTGTGACGTTCACGATTCTCTGGAACATATGGTTCTGGCTCCGGCGTGTTCGAATCAGGCGACGGAACGAACGGATGAACAGGATCCGTATCGATCGGAAAACCTATCGGCGGTTGACCCGGATCATCTGGCGGACGGGATTCGCTCGAAATCTCCGGCATTGCCTCTTCCGGATCGCTCGATGGATATCCAAGTTGCTCCAAAGGAACATCGGGATTTCCGAACTGATTCGGAACAGTTCCGGGACCTGTCGGAGGTGGTCCCGGAGGTTGTCCACCCTGATGATCATCAGGGTTGCCACCCAGTCCATCACCAGGTGGATACATATCTTCATCATCTGGATCAAAATACTGCTGTTCCCCCGAGACTGGATTTGGCTCATAAGCCATATCGTCATCCATCGGTGGTCCGTAGTCTGGAGGCTGATCCCTTGGATCCTCTAGAGCTACTTCATCAGGAGTCACAACGCGCCTCACGGCGCCTGTCGTCTCTGCTTCAAAAACTATCATACTCCAATGATCTACCAAAAACTGTTCATGATGAGGAGACAGTTGTGACACAAACATAAAGAAAACCTGATGGTATTTTCCTGGCTTCCACATAATCAACACTGCATCATCTTCAGAGTTGAAGAGAGGATGCACTTTACCAAAGGTACCACGATAAACCTTACATCTCTCAAAATACATCTGTGGCAAGGTTCTTCGTCTAATCTCTTTCAGGCCTGGAATCAATGACACAATTCGAGAATCAGAGGATGTTGTCACATCAAACTCTGATCTCTGAGGTAGTGCATCGACCTGCCTCAAAGTTCTGATCAGTTCAGTAGTAGTGAACCTTTGTGGTAGTATATGTCGGAGTGGAACCGGAATTTCCGTCGTCTCTTCCGTTCTTACGGAATTCAACAAAATTGACTGATGAGCTTCTCTTTCTAACAAAAGAGCTGTTCCACACAAACTTCCAGAGTCAAAATTCTCCAGAAGATCTTCAACAAGGAAACTCTGACGTGTATCGGAAATCTCACCATAGGGAAGGAAACGATTCATCTCAACCAAAAATGAAAATGGAAACTTCTTCCAGTCAGCATCCTTGAAGTACTGGTTGCTTCTGGTGGCTTGCACTGTTTTAGCTTGAAAAGAACAGTCACCAATACCTTTCCATCCTTGGCAGGATGCATAGGAATGGAAAACTGTCACGTAACTAATTCCCTTAGGACAATTGCAAAAACATTTCATATCCACATCAAAGTTAAAAACCGGATTCTTCAAAGAAGAAATGAACTCCTGCAAGAACAAACAAAACTTATTTCCTTTGGGAACAGTCACAAACACATGTTTCTTTCTTCTCAGCTGCCACTCAATCACATTGCAACATAGCAACCAAATAGAAGCTCTATTTTGTTTGGGAGAAGGGTTGTTGATCACTATACAGTGGGGCTGCAATCTCTCAAGTTGCTGCCAGATAGCATCTTGACCCTTCAAGGTGGAAAAGTTGTATCCTGCCTTGAAATCCATGAGATGCAATTCTAACACCATTCCTTGAAAGGAACCAAGATAATCCACTGTTTCCATGAAGTAACTCAACAACATCAGGATGATCATCATTACAAAAGAAAAAGGACTGTTCTCCAAATTCGGCATCAACATACAGTTCGTGATCTTCACGTAAGTTCTCCGGATTCTCATCGTCTAATGCCGGTATGGAAACATCATGCCACTCATCGTGATCACGTCTAACCTTCGACTGATTCACACGTACCACTGCCTTACCAGTGTTGGCTTGAACCATAGCTCCTTCTTGTCCAAGTACTATGGCACGAACCCAACGTCCTTTAGTCCAAATGAAAACCTTCTCTCCTTGGAAATATGGACCGTCACTTGGCATAGTCCTTCTTGCAAGATCTGCTCGAAGGTCCTGAGCTTGTCGTGCTTCTTGATGAGCTCTCAAAGCCACACGTTGTAGTTCCAGATTTGCACGATCTTGTGCGGCTGCATTAGCTGACAATTGCTCAGGGCTTGCGGTCTCAAGGTCAAAAAGATCTGGTGGACGTCTTCCAGTTGCTATCTCTATTGGTGAATATCCACTGATAGTCAACTGACAATTTCTTGCCCAAACTACCTTCTTGACCACTTCTCTGACCGTAACACCACGAAAACGTGGGTCATCCAGATCTACCTTCATAACATGCCACATACGTTTGAACAAACGTACAGCTGTCTCTGCTCGGTTCGGCCAAGGAGTTCTTGGTCCACAAGGACATTGTTGTATACCATGGAACCTGTAGTATTCAACAAAAGCTCTGTGAAAAAGGCTTCGTCTCCTACGATGGCCTTCGGAACACAGTTGTTCTCATCAGACCATTGCCTCAATGCTTGGATGGTGGTTTGATCTATGAGGTCTTTCTGTGCCGTAGCCCAGAGAAGATTTGTGGCACCATCAAGAACAAGTAAAATGATATACTTGTTCTTGTGAAGTTCAACCTCACAATGTTCAGCAAAAACAACATCACCAAAACATGAAGCTCTAATACCGGAGACTCTGGCTCGTGGCGGAGGTGCCACTGAAGTGTTACAAACACGGCAGTTCCTGACCACTGATTCATACTTCTCTAAAACAGAGTCAGGAAGCTTCAACATAGAAACACGCCTACGAAACTGAGTAGGACTCATATGGTAGTGCTTCACATGAAGCTTATAAAGCTCTACCTTGTCCTCCAGTCTCTGCAACATCTTCCTATATGCCGGTGTCATTGCAACAACTTCACTACCAGGTAATGGGATTGAAATCCGCCTAGGCTCAAGAGCGCCATCACCTGGTTCAAGTGGTTCATGCTTATCACTTGATGGTCCTTTTGATGCTTTAGGAATTTCTACAAGTTCACCTTCTGGCCTCTCAGGTGGTTCTGAGGGAGTATACCCTTCAGGATCATCACCCTTTAAATCAATTGGAGGCTCAGATGGTTTCGACTTGTGTCCTTTCCAAAATGGCCTTGGATGTATAACGAAACTTTGGCGGCACAGGCTTTTCCGCGGCACTGGTCCTTCTCTGAAGAGAAGCCTGGTTCCCTGTCCTTTGCAATGGGAACCTTCTCTGAGGAGGAGCGCACCACTGCATCGGGATCACCAATGCCACGGTGCCAGCCTTCCTGATCTTTAGATCTGGAATTTTGGCATCTGGCTTGAACTTAAAAATTGTTCTACCACGCCATTCATAGCCAATTTGTAGGTCCTTCCATTTTGCCTTGCGCCAATCATCTAGCTTCTTGATTTCTTCTCCTCCTTCTTTCTTCTTGATGATTGTCAGTCGCAAGTCTTCCAGCAAGTCAGTGTCTACAGGACAGGACTTGGTTGCTGGGAAAAGAATCTTCCTGTAATCCTTGTGGTGACGTATCAGTTCTCTCTTGTGAACATCTACTTCCCAGTAGTCAACCACAGGATATGCATGCTCAGCTTCATCTTCATCACTATTGTGATCAACAGAAATATGTCCATATTCATAGTGAGTGAAGTGAGAGTAAAAACTCTTCTCACGCCGAGCCTGCAAACGCACGCCAGACAAATACCATGCAATATCTTGGAAGTCCAAAACAAGATGAGTACTGGCTGCAACCTTCAACTCCAAATATTTGATACCAAGAGGCATCGATGTCAGATAAGCATGTTGAGGTGTCAGCCTGAGTTCAAAGCCTAAGTTTCTCATCTGTGGCAAGCTCATAACCAAGTGGACTTCTCCTTCTTCTACTATGTCGAACTCTGTATTGTGGATCGTCCATGCATGATCATACATGTAAATCACCAGTTTCTGAGAGCAAGAAGCCTTCTGAGAATTGGCAAAGTAAAACTTGCTCTTGGTAGCCTCAAAAGAGTACCATAGTCCACAATTTGGGTGACTGTCGACATAGTTACAAAAATAATCGACTGCACGCCTTGATCCCATAGCTCTAGTGCATCCAATGTCCAGGATTGCAATAGTTGGCGGGAAGCGATTCTCAGTCAAAAATGAAATAGCCTGCGTCTCCTTCACTTCTTCCTCAGCGCTCATAAGCGCAAAGCCATCAGGAGCACTTGTGAGCATCTCCTTTGACAAAGAGTACCTCACAGGGGCACTCATGCCATCGAAGACCATCTCACCATTGTTGACCTTACAGTCAGCTTCATCTTGACATGAGGTCATCATGCCTGACAGCAAGTTCACCTCACTGTCATTGACTTCAGCTGCTGTTGTCACACAATGCGCAAAGAAACCTTGGTGGCTTCCTGATGCTTGTGAAGATCTTGAAGGTGCAGGCAAAGAGCGTGGCTGTTGTTGATTTGCATAGTTTGCATCTTGTTTGCCATCTCCTTTATCTTTTCCTTTTCCTTTCTTAAGGTGCAGGCAAAGAGCGTGGCTGTTGTTGATTTGCATAGTTTGCATCTTGTTTGCCATCTCCTTTATCTTTTCCTTTTCCTTTCTTGCCTTTTCTCTTGCCTTTTCCTTTTCCCTTGTGGGAAAGCCATGCTTCTTCAAGTTGTTGCCAAAAGTCATGGGCATCTTCATATTCTCCTTGAAGATAGTCATTCATATCTTTGGCAAGAATGGCATCATATGCTACTTGGTTTGACTCCCAAGTGTCCTCATAAGGATTCTCCTCAAAATATTCATCTGGATAAGTTGGCGGTTGCTCATCAGCATAATGGCCTTTGCCTCGTCTCTTTCCTCCTTTTCCTTTTCCACGAGGTCTGAAGAATCTGCGGCCTGATCTTCCTTTGCCTTTTCC